>CBVK0101274152.1:0-12143 GCA_900067695.1 Picea abies | reverse complement strand
TCTACAATGATTAATGTATTAAATAACAAAACCAAGATTACAAAAAGAAACTGAGAAACTAATTAATAAAGCAATACTAAATATAACACCTAATGATTTATACAATCACACAAGATAACCTAGCATAATACACAAAAAATGACATTAATTCAAAACGTAGAGTAATCCACAAAAAATGGAATAATACACAAAAATTCAGCAAACCAAAATGTCTTGACTCCAAAGAGTTCCTAAATTGAGCCTTGAAATAGTCCTTTTCTTACAATCCTCTTGAAATCCCTCCAAAGGCCAAAAAAATCTTGAAAATAGTTGTAGAGATCAAAGACCCTTTATTAAGAGGTTGATCTCTTTATTTTTATTTTTAACAATAAGAGGGGGAAGAATTTGATTATAAAAAGGGGGGGAAAAGGCCAGTAAAATAATACTTTTGTTCAGAGTTTGTTTCTATCATAATCAAAAGTCCCTGTAGGAGGGATACCAAAGAGTCTGTCAATGTATTTGAATTCTTCCCTACATACATACATTCAGAGTGTCAAGGATACACTCTGTAAAATATACCTAATATATGTATGAAAATATTATACATTTATCAAAATTTGAATACTACCATGCTAAGAGTACCATAAATAATTTCTCGAGACTGGTTCACTCAGGTCGAAATAGATAGGGTTTGTTGGTGTGGAAGAATCCACCTCTGAATTTTTGGAACTTGCTTCTTACTGAGGTTTCCCTCAAAAGTCTTCCAATTGAAGCCTAAGTGCATTGCACTCATATTGCAGCTGCTTGATTTCTTGTTGTTGAGCCATTGATTCCTCCATGAATGTAATGAGCTGAGAAGAAAGGTCATTGTAACATATTTGTAGGTCAAGAATTCAAATTCGTGAATCCTCCAACTTTGTTTCTAGTTGTGCCACCCAATTTTTCCAATGGGAATTGTTTTATGCCATTGAAATATATTGACAATTTTGGATGTCTAAATGAGGAACAAAGAAGCAATGGAAGGATATTGAATGGCGACCAAATTCCCAAAGCGAGGATGAAGAAAAATTTGATCCATGTGGTGAATGTAACAAGATTGACACTCGAGCCAGGGCGCCATCTCGTTGTCATACTCTTCATTGATTAAATTCTCACAACATGTATTTTTCCTTGATCCCATAGCTCCACCTTTTGCAATCATCATTATGAATACAGTTGCTAAGGATTCAATGTGAATCATCTCATCGTACATGGGGAAGCGATGAAATAAATTATGGAAGGGTCGATCAAGGAGCGATGGATTTAAAATGAGATTAAGGGGATGCATTTCCACCATGTGCCCAAGAGGCAGCAGTAATGAGAATCTATCTCATGACGTGGAATGGTGTGGTGAGGTTCTAAAGTTAAGGCCAATTCTAAAGTGGGGGGATACCCCTTATGATTCTTCTTCAAATCTTTCATGGTAGATAGAGTGAAATTTATTCCCCTTTTAGGACTCAAATTCCATTGTTTTCTTTTCCTAGTGAGCGGAAGGAAGAACTTGATACTAATCATGGAATAATCAAGTTTGGGAAAGTCTCATTAACTATAAGTGTCCCTTCAAGCTGTTGGGTGGTGCGGTTAGCCTTCTTATCAACATCTTGATTATTTTCTCTCAATATGTGGAAGAATTTAATGGTCCTGAGAGTCTTGATTTCAAAATGAATCCTGGTTATTATGGATCGAAACAGAAGATTATTTGGGATTTTTTTCTCCTTTCATACGAAATTATAAGTTTAGAATCTCCAATCACTGTGAAATGTTCTATGCCTATGTTCCTAGCTAGGTTCAGACCCTGGAGAAGTGTGTAAGATTCTTCTTGATTATTAGTTAAGTGACCCAAGCTCCATGTGAAAACAATGTATTTTTGTCATGTTGGGTTAAGTAACAACGCTCCTACACCTGCCACCTTGAGGTTTCCTTTGGATGCTCCATCAAAACTAAGGATGTGACTATTTCGAGAGAATATCCAATGTTGGAATTCATAGGAGGAAATATGAAAATACCAATAGGGGGAGATGGATGGGGGGACTTTTCAAATTATTGCAGAGATAATTTATCCACCCAATACTTTTCTTTATTGTCCAGAGGTTGTAGAGAGATGGAAGCAAGTGACTGCAAGTTGAAGTGTTTTGATAGAATACTAATGGCCTTGATTGCTACTAAAGATGGAGTGATTTTCTCCTAGATGAAAATTTTCTTGTTCCATGCTATCCATATTTTCTAGTAGATGAATTTAGGAAGGGCTAGCCATAGTATTTTGAAGAGATATTTTTTATGAAAGGATCCTCTATATTGATATTTCCATCTGAAGAATAACTTTGTGATAGCGGTGGGAAAATTTAGCCAAGGATAGAGATCCTTAAGATATTACTGCCACATAGTATGAGAGAAAGGACATTCCAAAAATAGGTGAGCAATTGATTCAGTTGAATTGTTATAGAGGATGCACCTGAAAGGGCCATGGAAGCTCTTTATTCCATATTTGGTTCCAGCGGGGTGAGGAGGGGGGAAGAAAATGTTGGTAAATAAAAGTGTTGAATCCATTCTTTACTGAGTATTTCTAGGGACCCAACCTATGGATTCTTTGGATGATAAAGACATTGGAGCAAAACCTTTGATCCTTGAGATGAGATTACAAGAGAAAGATTGTAATTGGGGGGGGGCGGAGCCAAAATCCCATTCCATCCAGCATCCACAGTGTTTGTTCCACACCAAAATTTCATACATGGAGGATTTTACTTATTCTTGGATCCATGCAAACAAAGGAAGAAGATATGCATCCTAATTGAGGGGAGGTTTCCCAAATATGATATATGTATGTAGATGAATTCTTTTTCCATTCCTTGATACCAAGGTAAGTTGATTTTTAATAAGTGGTATGGAATCGTTTAAAAGCTTCCAAATTTGAGAGCCTCCAATACCTTAATGGTTTGATTCTAATCATCTAATCCTGTGACCTGAAAAGTACTTGAGAATTATTAATTTCTTCCACCAGTCGTTTTTTCTTGATATTAGTCTCCAAAATATTTTAACACCCATAGTTATGTTGGATATAGAAGGATCTTTGATCCCTAGGCCACCCCATTCTTTTGGAGCTCCGACTGTATTTCAAATGAAAAGATGGAATCTTTTGGGGTTGGTTCATCTCCCTTGGCAGAGTAATATTTGAAGCTCTTGATCTATTGCATATTTAATCCTGCTTGGGGCCAACAGAGATGAAATTGAAGTATTGGAAGAGAATATAAAACATATTTTATGAGAACTACTCTTCTAGCTAGGTTTCGCCAGAAGGATCCCCATTGGTGAAATTTGTATTTGATATTCTCCAGAACTTGGTTTCATGAAGAGGAAGGAAGATATTTTAGACAAATCGATGTGCCTAGATATTTGAAAGATTTTCAATTCTCCACAAAGGGGAAGTCTAAAATATTTTCTATGGGGATCAATGTGCTAGAGAGAGAATTCCATGCATAAATCTGACAATGTGCTAGAGAGAGAATTCCATGCATAAATCTGAAATTTTTCTTCATTGATGAACCCTCCTAAAGCTAAAGTGTAGTCATCCAAAATATTTTTGAATATTTTGGCAATAGTTGAGGAAGGTCCTTCCAAGAGGATTGTATCATATACGAATTGAGAGTTGTTGATTCTCTTGGTCCCTTGTAATATTTTAATGTCTGGAATGGATTTTTGTCTTCTCTCTTCATCTAGTTTTTTGTTGAGGACTTCTTCCATAAGAATGTATAATATAGGGGAGAGAAGGAAGCCTTTCCTAAGACCCCTAGCAATTATAAAAAAATAAGTAGGCCTGACATTAACTAGGGGAGCCATCCAAGGGGAGTGAATGCAAGTAGATACCCAAGAGAGGAAGAATTCACTAAAGTTGAATCTTGTAAGAATGATCGTTAGGAAGCTATGTCTGACTATATCAAATGCATTGGCCATATCAATTTTGAAGGCCATCCTTTGGTCACCTCTCAGTTGGTTGGAATGGATTTCTTATTGAACCGGGAAGATGTTATATATCATTTGTACTTTTTCAAAAAAGCCTCCTTGGTTGGGGGAGATGAGGGAGGGAAGAAAATTTTTAAGTCTAATGGCCATGATTTTGGAGATAATTTTGTATGAAACATATCATAGGGAGATAGGGAGGAATATAGAAAAAGAAGAAGGGTTAATGTCTTTAGGAATAAGGGACAAAAAGCTGGAGTTAGTGCAACCTCTTATCTTTGTTGACTTCTGGACGTATTGCACCATTCTAATAATATCATTTTTTATAATGGTCCAACAATTTTGATAAAAATTGGCTGAGAAGCCATCCAACCCAGAACCTTTATATGGATTCATGATCTTTAACTCTCCCCAAACATCTACTTCTATAATGGGAATACAAATTTTGTCGTTATATTCATAACTAATAAGAGAAGGGATGTCTTCCAACATGTTCTCAAATGGGTCAAAATTGATATTGGGAACCTCCTTGTATAAACTTACAAAATTTCTGAAATTTGTTTCCTTGATCTTCTTGAAATCTGTAATTTGTTCACCATTCTCATTTACAATTTCCGTCACCTGATTTTTCCATACCCTTACTTTGGCTTGGTGGTGGAAAAACTTGGTGTTTTTATTTCCATCTTGAAGCCATAAAATTCTAGATTTTATCCTCCATTATTATTTTGTTTTTAGAACCTTTTGAAAATATTGGAAGGTATGCTTTTCTTCTTCCAGTATGTCTGAAGTTACTTGGGTGGATTAATTCTTCTTCCAGTATGTCTGAAGTTACTTGGGTGGATTAAAGATTACTTCTGATAGCTTCCAAGTTTTTTGAAAGGTTGGATTTTTCATACTCAAGGTTATTTGGCTTGGCTTTAGCCCATGTTTTTAGGTTGGATTTTTCATACTCAAGGTTTTTTGGCTTGGCTTTAGAAAGAAAAGAAGAGATCAAAATTTGAAAACAATTCATAAATCCTGGATAAAATTATCAGTAGTGAGGTCACCAAACAACAAGACTATTTTGGGATACACTCAAGACTCAACTTCTACATCACAAGGATCAATCAAAAGGCCAATCAGTTATTCATATACTCTAAAAGGATCCTTAAGAAGATAAGATAACAAGGCAAAGATGATGTCATTGAAGACTATCCCAAATAAACAGAATTCAACACCACCTAATAAAGAAAAATATGCCAAGAAGAATGCAATCACGAGAAGAAGTCCCTCTAAAATATATCAACATATCTTCCTTGGATATTATTATTCCTGCAATAATTTTGGACACAAAGCAATACATTGTAAATCCTGTAGAAGGTACAATCCAAAGAATGTCCATAGAAGTCAGAAGTTCAATACAGAGAGAAAAAACTACAATTCATTATCTCCATTGCAAGACTACAATATGGAATGCCTCAAATGTAACAATTATGGTCATGAAGCCATTGAATGTATATTACCAAAGTATGCCAAAGAGATCAGTATTCCCAACAATCAAAATAAAAAGGTATGGAAGGAAAAACAAATAAAGAGAACAGAGTGTAAAGTAGCCCTATATGCCAACAAAAAAATATGTCAATGGTATATAGATAGTGGAAGTTCTAAACACATGACTGGAGATCAAATAAAATTTCTCAAATTAAAGAAAAAATAAAAAGGAAGTGTTACCTTTGGAGATAAAGTGTCAACCAAAATACTAGGCAAAGGCATTGTTGGCTTGGGGGATAACAAAGTCAAAGTAGAAAATGTACTTCTGATAGAAAATCTGAAGCCTAATCTCCTAAGTGTAATTGAGAAATGTGATCAAGGTCACATTCTTACCTTTGATTCTCATAAATGTGAGATCATACGAGAAGATATTGGGAATCTAGTGGCAATTGCACCAAAAACATCCAACAATGTGTACATCATTGACATGGAAGAAGAAGAACAATGTTGCTTAGGTCAAGGAGATGAAAGCTAGTTATGGCATAGAAGGTTGGAACATATGAGCTTTGAAAAAATAATCAAAGACAATAAGAAGGAAGTAAGGGATCTCCCAAAGGTTATAAATACTTTAGACCCTATTTGTAAAAATTGTCAAATAGGGAAGTAGACAAATGAGAAGTCTACATCAAGACCCTTGGAGCTTGTTCACACTAATCTATGTGGTCCTAAAATAACTAAGAGTATACATGGAGAACATTATTTTATGTTGGTCATTGATGACTACGCATGGATGACATGGGTATACTTTCTGAAGGAAAATTCATAAGCTTTTGAGAAGTTTAAAGCATACAAAGCCTTTGTAGAGAATGAAACGGATCTCAATATTAAATGTCTGAGATCAGACAATGGAGGAGATTTCACCTCTAAATATTTCATTAAGTTTTGTGAAGAGCATGGAATCAAAAGACAAATTTTATCTCCCAGGACTCCTCAATAGAATGGAGTGGTTGAGAGGAAGAATAGAACTGTCGAAGAAGCTGCAAGAACCATGTTGAATGAAGCTAAACTTCTTGATAAATTTTGGAGAGATGCAGTATATACAGCAGTTCACATACTCAACTGAGCACAAATGAGACCCAACCATGACAAAACACCTTATGAATTATGGTTTGGTAGGTCATCATCTGTAAAACACTTCATAGTCTTTGGAAGCAAGTGTTACATCAAGAATGCTGAGGATAATCTAGGGAAATTTGACCCAAGATCAGATGAAGATATATTTCTAGGATACTCATCTAAAAATAAAGCTTATAGATGATACAATCTAATACTACATAAAATAGTGGAGAGTGAAAATGTAAATATATATGATCTAAAGTTAAGAAAAATCAAACACTAGAACATACCAAAATATGATGATGAAGAGGATGGAGAATCTCAAAATGAAGAATACATTGAAGAACCTTAGAAAAATGAACCCCACATTGATGAAGAAAATGATGAAGAAACCCCCTTGCCAAAATCTCCATCAAAAACGGTTCAAAAGAATCATCTTGAAAGCCAGATTATAGGTGATAAGAATGCAAGAGTAGAAACAATAAGGAAACTCACATTTTACTCAGAAAAAGCAATGTTACCTCTGATTGAACCTAAGTCATTTAAAGAAGCCAAAAAAAGTGAAGAATGGATAAAATAAATGAATGAAGAACTTGAAGAAATAGAGATGAACCAAACTTGGGAACTAGTTCCAAGACCCAAGGACAAGAATGTGGTGGGAACTGAGTGGATATTCAAGAACAAACTCAATGAAAATGGGAAGATCATAAATAAAAAATCTATATTAGTATGTAAAGGGAATTCCCAAGTAAAAGGTATTGACTTTGAAGAAACATTTACCCCATTAGCAAGACTAGAGGCCATCAGAATGTTCCTTGCATTTGCATGATTCAAAAACTTCAAAAACTATCAGATGGATGTCAAGTCAACATTCTTGAATGGAACACTACAAGAAGAAGTCTATGTTGAGAAACTAGAAGGATTACTGTTAACAGAAAATAAGGACTATGTGTGCAAGATAAAGAAGGCTCTGTATGGTCTAAAACAAGCCCCCAAAGCATGGTTCTCAAGGCTTGATCAATACCTACAAAAACAAGGATATAAGAGAGGGACTACTAACAAGAACCTATACATCAAAATTGAGGATCAAAAGATGATTGTTGTGGTGGTATATGTAGATGATATCATATTTGGAAGTAATCTTATTGTACTAAGTAGAAAGTTTGCCACTGAAATTCTAGAAGAAATTGGAATGTCTATGCTAGGAGAATTAACCTTCTTCTTAGGTTTACAAGTCACTTAAACAGAGAAAGGAATATTCATTTCCAAATATAAATATATCAAGGAAATGATAAATAAATTCCAAACGGAAGAAAATAAACCTATGTGCACTCCCATGCTCACTGGATGTAAACTAAGTCTAGAATATGACTCACCAAAAGTGGAACAAAGTATGTACAGGTCAATGGTTGGAAGCCTACTCTATACAATAGAAACAAGACCTAACATCATGCAGGTTGTAGGATTGGTGGGGAGGTTTCAATTTTCACCCAAGGAATCTCACTTAAAATTAGTGAAGATAATATTTAGATACCTCAAATCTACCTCTGATTTTGGACTATGGTATCCAAAGAAGAAGGACTTTACACTAAATGCATACACTAATGCAAATTGGGTTGGCAATATAGATGATAGGAAAAGAACTAGTGGAGGAGCATTCTGTCCTAGTAGAATTCTTGGTAGCATTTCTAAGTAAGAAACAAATATCCATATCACTCTCCACAACAAAAGAAAAATACATTGTTGCTGCCACACAAGTGCTCTGGATGAAACAAACATTAGAAGATTTACAAGAGAAATATGACCATCCCATTACTATTAACTGTGATAACACTAGTGCCATAAATATCTCTAAAAATCATGGAATGAATTCTAAAACCAAAGACATCCCAATCAAATACCATTTCTTAAGAGATCAGGTTGCTCAAAGAGTGGTGAAAGTTGAGTATGTGGACACAAAAGAACAAATTGCAGACATTTTTACAAAACCCTACCTAGAAATAGATTTGAAAATATAAGAAAAAAGTTAGGAGTAACCTCCATACCTCATTAAAATATTCAAACCAATATATGAATAGGGGAGAATCACCTTAAGGGGAGCATCAGTTGAAGGGAAGAATCACCTCAAGGAAATAAAAAAAATATCCCCAATGTCATTGTTGTCAAAGGGGGAGAGATAAAGAATAAAAAAAGTCAAAAACTCAAAAATACAAAATACATTCACAAAGGGGAGTAACATTTTTTTACTAAGGTTTCCATCAAAAAAAAGGGGGAGAGAAATAGAGAGTGTTTCCATCAGTGACAAGGGGGACAATGTTGGATCAGTGTTTTCATTGATGTCAATCAGAGAATCTCGGATGCAGTGAGAATGTTGGATATCATGTGTTATGAATGATCATTGATGTCAACAAAGGGTCCATATAGTTCATAAGATTATAACTCTGTTGATATACCCTGTTACGCTATGTAAATGAAAGAAACTACTAAGAATGTACATCAAACCCCAAGAAGCGAGGGAGAACATGATAGTTGTGACTCTAGACTTCTAGAAGGAGCACATGTCATTCCTCACTATCAAAGAATTGGAGAGATGATGATAAGAAGCACATATCCACTCTCATACTTTAAGTGTACAATGAGGTTAAAAGAATAAAACCCTTCTAATTTAATTGTAATAAATAAATAAAGTGAAGTTATGTAAAAGAGAGGTGCATGTGAAAAAGTAGAAATTGAAATAAATAAATAAAGTACATTTATGTAAAATAGAGGCGCATGTGAAAAAGTAGAAATTGAAATAAATAAAATTAAGAGAAGTTATGTAAAAGAGAGGTGCACGTGGCTTCAAGCCCATGGTTTTGGAAACCCATGGTATTTTCCCATGGTATGTGAAAAGAAAAAAGAAAAAAAAAGGGTTATAAATTAAGTTAACCCAATAAAAAATACAACTATAATTAAAAGGCCTTCATGTAGATTTATGAATAAAAACAAAAGAGAAATAATATTGTTTTAAGATAAACATTATTTAATCAGAAGGGTGCAATGTTTCAATGTCAAAAAACACATTGATTCAAAATCACACCCCTTAGAAGACTATATAAATGAAGATTTATGAAGGAAATAAAGTGTCCCTGTGGCCTACATTGAATATCCAATATGAGTACAGAGTCCAAGGAAGTAAAGAGAAGATATTTATGTGACAAGGGTGGAAGGGAGGAGCTAGGAAGGACTAAGTGTCTATTGTTTATTAAATTTGAATACTAGGAAGTTGGTGCTTCCTAAGGGTTGGATCCCTAAACAAGGGAGTTGGTGCTTCTTAGGGTAGGATCCCTAAAGAAAAGGATTTTTTTCTTCCTAGGGTTGGAGCCCTAAACAAGGAAGTTTTTGCTTCCAAAGGGTTCGAGCCCTGAACAAGGAGATTGGTGTCTCCCAATTATCACTGTAACTTGTTTATATTATAATAATTTGATATTCACTTTTACTGCTATTATTCAATTGTTGTCATTTAAAGTTATTAAATTTTTAATTAATCAATACTCATTCACCCCCCCTCTCAGTATTGACCTAGATTTCAACACCCAATTGGGCTCCCACTATGTGAGGTACTGAGACAAATGTGGCCCTTTTAGATAAACTCTTTAATATAACATTTTATTTATTCAATAATATTTCTTTGGTGAGGGTTTTTAGTTAGATTTGGAAAAACCACAGTTTCGTTGATGGATTGTTGACGTTTCAGATCCATATCAGGATCCATCTTCAAGACAAGAAGCCTAGGTTATGATTTAAGAGAGATGCTTCCTATAAATGCTAAATGGATAGAGGAGAGCATAAAAATTGGTTGGGAAGAACCCTAATTCATCATTAATTAATTAAGTTCTTTTATAAAGTTTTATTTTAAGTTATTCGAATTGTTATTTTATAATTAGTTCTTAGGTTTATTATATTATTTGGACTTTTTTTAAATGCTAATATTGTTTATTATTTAAAAGTCTTTTTAAAAATTTTGTATTTTTAATGAGAGTATTCTTCATTCTATAGAAGAGAGAGTCTATAGATGGGTCCATTAGGTAAAATATCACTAGGTATAAAATTAATTTAATTCTTTACCTAGCAACATAGAGGCACCCTTGTATTTGAAGAGAAGATATCTCTATATTCTTCCATTATATTTTCCACCTAGTTCTATTGTGTATAGAGACCCCATGTGCAGGCCATGGTGGCCATAATGATATTCCATTCACCTTTTGACCAAATCATGAAGAGAAAAAATATCCCAGTCTGAGAGATTACATTCTTACATTGGTTTAGTAAGATTAAGGAAACTATAATGATTATAACTACCTTTGTTACCTTGTAGAATTGACCTCCCAAAGTAATAATGATAGTATGGGGCCTAGACTTGTAAACAACATGATGTTTCCACATATAGGGTTGCCCTAAAGGAAAATCAAAAACTTGAAGTGGGGGAACATCACACATTATCTCATCTTTGAAGGAATTTATGCCATAGGGTAGCCAACAATGTTAATTTCCATGAGTGTCTAATCCCCAGCTCAACTAACTAATGGTTTATGGATAAGGGTGTGACATTGTCAATGACTTAAACCTTTTATTGACCTTGGTTGATATAAGGTTATTCTAGATATCGTTCTCAACAATGGAATGTAGTTTATTCCCCTTCACCACATCTATGAATGGAAGAGGAACTCACCTTTTTTAGGCTCCTCTGGCTCTTCTAATTGGATTTGTGTGCTTGGTAGCACTGGGTCCTTCATCAATGATATTATTTCTTTTATTTGGATCAAAATCAAAGTTCAAAACATAGTTTGATCCAATGCTTTCTAGTTTTCTAGTAATGACTAATTCAAGTGACATTTGTTAGTGTTGTTCCAAGGGATTTTATGGAACTTGTACCACTTTCCAATGTCATTTTTTTACTTCTGATTACCCTTATTTTCCTCTAGCTTGGACTAGTTTTCTTGAGGTTGGATATCCTTCCTCCTTCCTTAATCAATGAGTTAGGGACACCTTCACCATGCTTATACTATTATCGATTTGTAGACCCAAACTTTTACTTATTATTCTTCTTAAAACATTTCTCAATTTTGATAGCATATAGATAAGAGTCTCCTTGTGAGGAGACGCCTAGGAACTCCATATTTGATTAGATGTACCTATGTAAGCCACTAGATTACTTCAAACCCAAGTTCCTTTTGGAGTCTTTGATACCCAAAGTTGAGCACAAGGTATGGAATATATTGGTGTAATCTAACACCAATCGGTCTCTCTTCTAGCAAAAAGTTGTCTATCTTGTGTATGTGTCATCATAGTTTCCAAAACGGTATAATTTCTCCTAGAGGGAATCAACAAAATCTTCCCAAGGTGAGTTTTTTCCTAAATGTTGTAGACTCATCTCTAGAATGTCTCTCCTAATAATTGTCCCACCAATGATTAACATGGGGAAGGGACTTAAGGAGTGAAAAGTTGATATTTCCATTGTCAGAATTTTTTTGAATAGAGTAATAATGATCCGAAATTGGATCTAGAAGCCTGACAGGGCTTGAAAAATGCTCAAAAATGAAAGT
>CBVK0101274124.1:0-12086 GCA_900067695.1 Picea abies | reverse complement strand
TTTCTGAGGTTTTTCTATGCTATATTGATATTTGGTTCTTAACAGGTGGAGTGATGCATGATGAAAAATAAGTCTAGAGGTCGATGATGAAAAGAAGCAATGAAGACACATGATCAGAAGATCATGAATATTTTCTACTCCGAGAGTCTATGGAGTAAAGGATCAATGACTGAAGGTGAGTGTCAGAGCTATGGGAGATTGAGGGATTTTAATTTATTCCATGGACACATTTCAGTCCACATGTGGGACAGGTAACCCACAGGTTCAAGGATCGAACCCATCAAAGGAAAATCGATTCGAAGGACCCCTAGATTGGTCGTCATCAAGTGGTATCAGAGTAGGGAAAGATTTTCCTATTTGTGAGTGGGTAGATGCAAAATCCTAGAGGAGAAAGGAATGATAAGAAGGTTTCAGAGGAGAGAACTTGTGATGTCAAAAGGTCAAGCTTAGGAGAAATCTTGATGAGGTATTGGGTAGTAGGTGTGGAGGATTTCTACAAAGAAAGGCTTAGTTGCAACTCATTATTGAGCATGAGGAGAAGCTCGGCGCTATAATGGAGTGATACCTGAGAGGAGAGAAAGAATACCAAAGGTTGAAGATGGTGCAATAATGGAGACCCATGATCATGAGGTCATGAAGATTTTCTACCTTGGGAGTCTGATGTAGGCGTATAACCCCCCCCCCCCCCCCAATTCAAATCAAATCGTGAACCTTACGGAAGGAGGATGTGATTCCTCATGATTATGAATAAATGATAGGGTTGATATGATATTTCTATTTTATTGAGTGATCTTAGGGATCGATCGGATCTGGAATGATATGATCCGCTCATTGTTCATTGTTATAAATGTAAGCCTGCGTGCACAAGTGAAAGGGGACCAGACACAATGTAGACTAGGCCAAGAGAGTGGTCAATGATTGATAAGCGCCCTTAGTATGTAATCGAGCTCGATCTTAATATAATTATGTGTATTTTGTGTATCTCAATTTTTATCTCTGTCTAGTTAATGTGTGTGTACAAACCCTGTGTAAATCTATCATGAATTTGAGTGTGTGTGAGTATGCATGGGAATGACCGAGAGTTGCAAGTCCAAACTCATGAGAAAACGATGGATTCCAATAAGGGAAAATATCCACCATTGATCACTATAAGCATCAACAATGATCCATTGTAATGATATCGTAGAGGAGCCACGATCCAATTGTTTATTGTTTTTGGGAAGGATGACTGATGACTCAAATCGATCTATCGAAACCGGTCGAAAATATTATAGTCTGAAGTTTTGAGGGAGGATACTCCAACAATGATCCATTGAGTTAGAGGTGATACTCCGAAAGGTAAATAGTTCGATGACCTTCAGAGTTATAAACAGTCGAAAATCTTGGTGAAAGAAAGACTTTGACCAACGGTGAGGATCTACCCGGAGTGACCCAAATTGATGGATCTAGGAGAAACACGTGGTAGTGTTCTATTGGAGCAATTTTTTGGAGTGGCCACAACTTGTTGGAGTCTGAACCGTTGAAGTGAAGCTAGCTCGTCGGAGCTAACTAATCAAAGTGGGTCCGACTCTATAAGAGCTTGGCCTATCGGAGTGGCATGGGGTGAACCGTCGGAGTGGATCTTGATTATTGGAGTCTGACAATGAAATTATTATAGGATAAGTCCAATGGTCTATGGGGAGTTAAGCACTGACATGCTAAGCACTTGGTCATGTATCAAAGTCATATGGAGATGAGTATCTATAGAAGAGTGCCATTGAAATTATGGTGCATTCGAAGGGGGATAGTTTGAGCTTATTTGCTACTAGTAGTTGTATTCATCTATGTGTGGGAATGGAGAACCCATAGGTCTGAGGATCGAACCCATTGGAAATTTTATTCGAAGCGCCCCCATATTGGTCTTTATCAATTTATTTGCATTTATAAATAGATATATTAGTATCATTGGAGATCAGGTTTAAGTCTTGTCTTGTAGGAAAGTTGAGCTATGTCTGTATAATTATCCAAGAAATGGATTACTCTTCGAGACCTGTCACAACTCTCTTCTTCAACCCAAGTAGATTGAATACTTACAATGGTGAATTCCAAGTGAGTTCCTTCATACTTCTTTGTCTTTTCTAATATTAAGGTTTCTAGATCATTAAAGAAATTTTTGGTGAATTAATCTTAAAGTATTAGTTTACTTTCCTTTGTTAATTGGTTAGTAAAACTTAATTAATAAAACCTAAATGAAGTATGTTAATAATATACTGCCATAGGTTAGCACAATCAAGATCTAAAGCCCAAATTACCAAGTGGCCCTCCCTCTTTTTGTAATCCTCTCCTTTCTTACCCTAAGATTTTTGGTTTAGCCATAAAGCTAAGTGATTATTCCATTTTACTCTTTCCCCTCTTTAATAGTGTGTGCACATTACAATGATCTTCCATCCCTACTCTCATGTTGTGTGTGGTAGCATAAATCCATTCATTTGCTACAATTTCAATTTTTTAAGTAAATTATTATATGTAGCACTAACAATCATTAATAAAATATATTTAATTAAGTAAATGCACATCCACTTTTGCATCAAATGCATTAATTAATTACAATCATGTTACCAAGACCACCTTGATGTAATCGATTAATTTTCAATCTCAAACAATACGCTTCAATCTCAATGACTTAGATAATATGCACACTACCAACATGAACATCAATATGTTAGCCATCACAGTGGCTCCACCTTGCATTGATAATGAAGCTAATCAAATACCATCACCTTGACCTCAACAATGACTCTTTCATCACCACCATCACCTTGACCTCAATAATGATTCTTTCATCACCACCATATACATGTGGCCGACCAATCTAAAATCCACAATATTCCATAAAAAACTTTAAACTTCAACACCTCGAAAGGTGAAAATCATAAAACATACCATGTCTATGAAAGAAAATGAAACCCCTCCCAGGGAAAAATCATAAGACATAAGATGTCTAGGAAAGAAAATGACAAGCAACTTCTTTCGACATTCCACTCACTAATGTGTTTAATTAGGTTGCTAAAACACCACTTAGATTAAGACTACACCACCTTAATCATATTCCATACCAATGACATAATATATCAATCAGCATGACATATTCACTTAACTTGATTAGATTTTTGTACAGTAGCACAATAATTAAAGAAGACAAAATATAATCATGAATAATTGAGTCCCCACAATGGAGGAGGCCTACATAAAAAAAGGACTCGATATGGTGGAAAACCTATGCTTTTCATCAAATTTTATGCAAAGACTTTAATATAAATAATTTGTAAGAAAACTTTGTATCATGGCATAAACTTGTTATTATTGATTAATGCATGATGCATTACCAATTGATAATGGAAGACAAGGGTGATTTTCGAGAATAATGCAAATAACAACCTACTTTATTCATTTCACATTATATCACTCTAAGGAATATTCACACTGAAACAAAGAATCACCATTATGCCACGTGTATAAAACAGTGGTTTTATAAAATGAGACTCACCAACCTCAACTCAAGTGTCAAAGTTAAAGGTTGAGTGTCTTATCATTCACCTACTACCTTGGTTCACCTACCACCACGTTAGATACTAGATGGTCCAACTAGAGGGGTGGCGTTTGTCCACTTCCCAAATTACCCCCTTCTCTTTCTCTTTTTCTATCACACGTGCACACAAAGAGAGGGGTCCACTCATAGAGACACGTAGACATAAATCCAAATGTATGCATATTTGTAGTCGTACACTGGACATGATTGAAAGTATGGAGAGAAGCATCAAAGTCTTTCCTCTAACGTCCCTCTCGTGGTTGGTAGCATTTTCTTTCCTAATTGCTTTATGAAATATTGAATACGCCCGCTGGTTTTATAGTTGAAACCAAAGTAAATCAATTCACGTGGCATTGGCAACCTCAATGGCATTCATGATAAAACCTATTATATTATTTTACGTGTTTTTAGGCCACATTTATTTCCTTGCTAAAACCCAACCGTTCGGCACATAAAGGGCCATATATAAATGTTTGCAAAAGCATACAAAACATTAAACAAATTCTCAACCAACAATCCCACAAACCAAGTAGCACATAAGATGAAATACGTATATCAATTTGGAGTCATCACATGTCTAGCCCAAGGGGTTTATCATTGTCCTTGGGGTCAACTCCTATTCATCACCAATGTGTTTTGGGTTAGGAATGCTCAATTCCCCATTATGATTTTTAAGTTCAAAACCTAATGTATTCTTATCCTCTAATGTAATGTAGTGAAATAAAATATGTGGAACTTGTCATTTTACTAAGTAGGTGTTGAGGTTGGTTGTGTTATCACTTTTGGTTTTCCCTAATATCATGTTCGACCTAGTGGTGAGGCCATCTGTAAGGACCCAACTTGAGGTGTCACTGGCAATGGCATGAAGAAGGGTGCACCAAGCATACTTCACAAGCTGCATAATGAGTCTATATGTTTTGCTAACCTTTGTGACTAACTCATGGTGATTCATGAGGTGGTTAGGACGATGTACTAGCATGTAGGTTGGGAGGACCAAGGATGTCTTGTCTAGTAGGATGGGCGATCGATGAGGTTTGGCAATGTGATAGATTGTGTTTGTTGTACATGACAAAGCAATAGTGTTGATAAGTACAATGAAGATATGTGAATGCCCAACAAAGGAGGGACATGATCTTCTTTGACTATCACGTGTAGGCTTAGATGGATGATAGCATGGCCACACATTGAGCAATCAGTTATTCAAATATGCTTGGCTTGGGGGACTGACAATATTTTGCTTATGGTTGGGTGACGATGACAAAACATCACCTATGGTGAAACAATCACTTTGGCAATCCACATGGTTAAATTTGTCTGGCTTGGGTTCGGTCAGGACATGTTGTCTAGGCATATTCTAGGTGATACAAGTGGTTGATGGTCATGCCCAACTAGCAAGGTATCATCAATGCCACACAACGACTAGAATTCTTGAGTGGTATGGGACATTGAAGTGGAACGAAAATTCTATCCTTGTGACAAATGGTATCGGGCTACATTTGAATGTGGAAATTGTGAAGTGTCTCTTCACCACCAACATCCCTTTCATGAGATGAGTCGATAGGGTCATGTTGACAAGGATGTCGACAATTCAAGTGGGGGAGAATGTAAGGACCCAACTTTAGGTGCCATTAGAAATGGCACAATGGAGGGCGTGTCAAGCATACTTGGCAAGTCCATATGTTTTGGTAGCCTTGGTGACCAACTCATGGTGATTCATGAGATGGTTAGGATGTTGTACTAGTGCATAGGCTAGGAGGACCAAGGATGTCTTGTTGAGTAGGGTGGACGATTGACGAGGTGTTGCATAGTGGGATTCAATGAATGATGACATGTCTTGGTAATGTGATAGATTGTGTGTGTTGTCCATGGCAAAGCAACAATGTTTATAAGTACATCAAATATATGTGAATGCTTAACAAAGGAGCGATATGATCTTCTTTGACTATCATGTGTTGGAATAGATGGATGATAGCATGATCACACATTGAGTAGTCGGTTGTTCAAGTGTGTTTGGCTCAGGGGAGGCGACAATAGGTTTCCTATAGTTGGGTGGTGATAATGCAACATTGTCTATGGTGAAACGAGCACTCTAACATTCCACATGGTTGAAGGTGATTGGTTTGGGTGAAACGAGCACTCTAACATTCCACATGGTTGAAGGTGATTGGTTTGGGTTTGGTTAGGACATGTCGGTTATGCATATTCTGAGTAATGCAAGCATTTGATGGTCATGCCCAACTAGCAAGACCACATCGATGCCATGCAATGACTAGGATTCTTGAGTGGTTTGGGATGCTTAAGCGGAACGAAAAGTCTATGCTTGTGACACCATCCATCATGGCATTGTGGCTACCTATACTTGATAGAATGGATAGAAGATGCAACAAGTAGCACCTTGTTCATTATGCATAGGGCACCACCCTAGGTCTTGAGTGGTTGGCTCAAGTAAGCCTTCTCTAACTCAAACGTATGCACCTAGATAATGATATTCATGTTGATTTTTGTATGAATTAGTGAGATACCATACTGTGTGAATCTTTTAGAAGTATAAGTTTCATATAACATCAATCCTTTTCTTCAATATGAGAAATATCTTCTTTACTCTAATCAATTATCATGTTACTAAAAACTCAATAGTCTATGTGAGTTTATCACCCAATATAATCATTTTCCAAGTTATAGCTCGGTGATAAGAAATTGTCCACAAAAGGTAGAGAACCAACTCTAGATAGATTTGGTAAAGGGTCAAAACCAGAACAAGTATTATAGAAGTCAACCCTTCCACACATGGGGTATTTAGCCTAAGGGATACCTAGGTGAGTATGTTATCAATTGTCAGACCACCTAATATAAGAGACTATGCATAGAATGTTGTCTTTGGTTCTACCAACAAATTCCACGGGCTATGCAATTGAAAGAACCAAATTTTTTGTTGGATTTTAGATTCCATAACTTGTATAGGTGGTTATCCAGGATGGTCTTCTACCACAACCATTTGTAACCATCAACAAGCTTGTATTTGGTAAACGTATTTGGCTTAATCCACTTCCAATATTTCCATGGGGCATAGGGGCATTATGGGCCTACTAGTTAATGAAAGGAGTCAAGAACCAAATCATTAGCCCAATTTAATATTAGTCAATTTGGGTTGATTGGTCTATATTTAACTTTACTCATTCTAACATACCCACTCTCTAGTATAGGAGTCAAATATGTCCCCGATGAAGTAGACACCTTTCCTAAAGACTATATGATTCGAGAAGCAAGTGCTTTCAACTAGGGCCTTGCCTTTATACAACAATATAGAGAACCACAATAAAGTTTGCTCATTAAAAGAAAGTTAGATCAAAATAGCTTCTTCTTTCTAGCTCAGAAAGAATTTAAATCCCCCTAAACCTTCCATATACGTTGTAAAATAAAAGATCCCTTAGTTTTTAGTTTTTATCATGGTTAAAGTAATGATAAGTGTGTATAGAGTTAAGCCCTACCATGGTTTTTACTAAAGAGAATTAACCTAAGAAAATACCTTTTTACATCCTTTGATACACACTCGAAAGTGGTACCCAACCAGAAGAGTACTAAATGTGGGTAGATGTGAGCACCTTAGTACATATGAAATGTGGGTAGATGTGAGCACCTTAGTACCTATGAAACTTGTTTGCCATATAAATGGGTTTAATTTACCATCTTTAAATATATTTCACAACCTTCTAGATCTCCTTGGGGAATATTGAAAGGACAAAGTGATACCAAGAAATTTGAACGTGTGTAGTCTTAGCTTTTCAATGCACGAGACAAGGGTTTTTGGCTTTGTTCATAACATATCCTTGGCCCACAAAATTCTAGATAAAGAGGCACCATAAAGGGTCTAAATTCATTGCGTAGTGTTTTCCATTGAGCACTAGTCGTCCGAGACAGGAAATGGTCATCAATGTCATTGACCATATGCTTAATATTGATGTAAATTAGGTTTATGCCTTTAATTATACTTTTGCCAACTTTTGCAACTTTGTTATAAAAAGATAGCACTAGGCTTTGTCAAGGTGCTAGGGGCATCCTTGTTGAATGGACCTAAACACGCCTATCTCTTTCAACTTATTGGTGTGATGCCTTTAATTATACCTTGGCTAACTTTTGGCTAAGGTTTGCAACTTTGTTATAAAAAAGATAGCCCTAGGCTTAGGCTTTGTCAAAGTACCAAGGGGACTACCAAGGGGCATCCAATGTATCTAAACAAACCTATTTTTTTCACTTTTTAATAAGTCTATTTTTTTCAATTTTTTTAATAGATAAATTATTCATGATTTAAACATTGTAAATTTATTTTTCTTAATAGATAAATATTCATGATTTAAGTATAAATAGATTAACTATTCATAGTTTAAGTATTGCAAAAATAAAGTACTATTCCATATGATCATAAGCTTTGTCACAGTGAAACTATGAACCCATTTCCTTCCCTTTCAAATAATAATCACATTTTCCAATATCTATGAACCTATGGTATAACATGTGTATCTAAATTAAATAATCTTTAAAAGAATGTGCTTGATACAAAAGGCCAAATGTTATGCCAAAAAATCATATGATACCTTCAATAATGTTATTGATCTTTAATTAGCAATAAACTCTAGATCATGGCTTTGGAATGATTTTTTTTCAATAATGTTATTGATTTTTAATTAGCAATAAACTCTAGATCATGGGCTCTGGAATGACTTGATAAGATTATTGTTGATGTTTATATTTAATATTTTATTTTTAATTAATTTTTAAGGAGGTGATACAAATCTTAAGTGGTCTTGTAGAATTTACACAAATCTTCTATGGGTATAATTTGAATTCAATTTGAGTAGGTTTAAGAGTTAAGAATATATGTTTTCTCTTAAAAAAATCACAGATTCAAATCCAAAGAAAGTAGAAGATGTACTCCAAAAAAGATTCGTGAAAAAAAACCTTTATCCCACAAATAAGAGGTGTCATATATTAATTTAATATCTTATTAAAATTAATAAAAAAAATTACTCTATTTTATTTATTAATTAATATGTATATATAAACCAAGTTGATCTCCGTAAATGTGAGATACTCATTTATCCTTGAAGTGTTCAATTTTCATAAGAAAACTTGTGAAACCGTTTTCTTTTATTAAAACGCAAAGAAAAATACAAAGGCAAACCGTGGTTGCTTTATTAAATAACTTCATGGTTTGTTACTTAATAACCATTAAGCAAACTTAGCATTAAAAACACGGCGGGTTGCTTTCTTTGACAACTTCAAAGTTTGTTGCTAAATAGAGATTACGAAAACTTAGCATATAATTTTATTACGAGAAAAAATTAAATGTTACGCAGCAATGCGATCATAGCTGTAGCATTCAAGTTTCTATTGTTCAGAAAGACCGTAAAGTTCCTGAACCTTCTCACACGCGTGAACAAAATTTTCGTAGCCTCCTTCATTGTGCGAAATTTTCGAACACTAAATTTCCCCCAAAAAGAATATTCTCCAATATCGTATATATTAAATAATATTTAAGTTAAAGAAAAAATAATCTCCAATATAATATATATTACGTAATATTTAGGTACAAAATCCATGAAGACGTTCGACAACTGTTTTTTATTTTTTTAAAGATTTAATAGAACCAAAGTTTAAATAGATATACGATAATGCAATTAACTATAAGTTTTAATTTTGTAACATATTTAATATTATATTTTTATAATCTTAACTTACTATTTCAAAATTCCCCTTAAATTTATGAAAAGATACACGAAAATGTTAAAAGAATATTCGATTTGTTAAGTAAGTAAACATATATTTTTAAATTGATTGGCAAATTTTTACAAAGTGATATATATTTAACATTTTATTTTTGAAAATAATTATTATAATTAAAATAATATAAATTGTTTATTTATTATATTAGATTTGTTAAGAGAGTAAATATTTTTTTTAAATGGATTGGCAAATTTTTATAAAGTGATATCTATTTAACATGGTATATTTGAAAATAATTAATTTAATTAAAATAATATAAATTATTTATTTATTATTATATTTAAATAAAAAGATAAATAAATTAATTGTTGGATTATTTTTGTATAATCTAAGTATTTTAGTTGTTTTTCAACATGTTGAATCTATTTTTGAATGTAGAAATGGATTTTGAATAACAAAAAATAGTGATTTGTGTAAATTTATATAACAAGATTTATGCGAAAAAAGCCATTTCTTAGAATAATTAAACAAAGCCAATAAATTAACACAAATTTATTTTAATATTGGTTAAAATAAATTTAAATTTTAATATCACATTTTCTATTGTATTTATTTTTTAGAGAGTTAAATGGAAACCTTTTACTAATGGATATGATTTGGAGGGTTTTATGAATGGATATCAGTTATTTCATTGAATCAAAAGAAAACTTTTTACTAATCAATAGTTTTGGGGGAGTAGGCTAATTAGGGAGAAATCTTCTCTCTGACAAATCTTTTGGGGGAGCATCTAGATTGGTTTAAAATGGGACAAATCCCCTAGGGTTAGATTTTGAAATCTGAACTTTGATCGTGCTAAACTCAAACTACCTTGAAAATCTGTGTGTGAAAAGCATTGGTTTTTGGTCCACAACATGTTATGTACATATAGTTCAATGATTGAGCTAACCTTCACGATTTAAGTACTATAGAAACTTACACCTAAAATAACAATTATTTTGAGAGTAGTCTAAACGTTTTACTTGTTTTTTTTGGACAATTTTTTTAGTTTGTTTTTGCTTCCAATCCAACCAAATTTTATATGAACAAGATTAAATCAATGATTATGATTTCATTTTCTGAACAAACCAAAACCTTTAAGCTTTTACCAACCACTAATTTGCTACTGTTTTTATATATATATATAAACTTTTACAATAAAAAAACAACACCCACCTTTCACCAACCAACTAGCCACCATTGAATATTTATATTTTGTAATTTCAATCTTTTGCTGAAGTTGTCTCCAACCAACTTGTTTGTCGATTCTACGACTTCGATGCATTCTCGTTATGTACAAATTAAGTTTGCCAAGTCCCATTCCACTGAGTTTACCACGTTCAATTACACATGAAGAACCGACCTAGTTTACCCTGGGCAAGAATTTAGGGTTGGCGTGTTCAACGTTAAGCCGGCGCCTATTTCTCTTTCTAGTTTGGTAGGCACGTACAAAAAATTCCAACTTCGACAGAGACCAAGACCATGATTTTGAGTCCAACTAGATCGTTACATTTGGCAAGGTAGATGGCAGGGTTGTGTAGAATGGTAAGTAAGGTGGGGAAGGGCAGAACACAATTTACTTGGTTTTCAATCCTGATGGTGCCCGGTCTCAGTCCAAGTCTCAGATGCGCGGGTTGTGTAGAATGGTAAGTAAGGTGGGGAAGGGCAGAACACAATTTACTTGGTTTTCAATCCTGATGGTGCCCGGTCTCAGTCCAAGTCTCAGATGCGCGGGGGCCCCGGGCCCCGGGCCAGGGTGGGAAGGCTGGTGAGAAGCCCAATGATATAATAAAAAACAGAAGGAAATCGCAGCGTACGATCTAACTAACCGTGTTGAATAGTCCCGTGACGTAGCCGCCGTAATGCGCAACAACCCACCATTGGATTCAGCATATATACAAAACAAGCAAGCGAGCTAGCCAACCCGGACCCTCGCCTGCATCCTTATAATTGTCATCGCCCTGCCAGCTTTGGAAAATCTTTTGCTCTCAGAGAAGAAAAAGAACTCAACAGCAACAGATTTGCATTTACAAATTGCAGGAGCAGTTATTTGAAGCGACAGCGACGATTCCAAGATGGTAGCCGGAGCCAGATGCATAGCACTGAAGGTGGATACCCTTCACAGCGAGAAGCTGAGGTACAATTCTTCTCTCTGTAGATACAATATTTCTTCTTCCATCCTTAGGACCGCTGCCTGTAACCGGCGCCACGTTTCTGTATTTGCAAAATACGAAGCCAATAATAGAAATGGCATTAGTAGTAGTAATAGTAATGGTGATGCACCGATGGAAGCCCGCCTGAAAGTCTGTGAATGGCAAAGCTCCTGTGCTATTCTGAATAGCCAGCTGCAGCTCCGGGCAAAAGAAGCCGAGGCGGGGCCGGACTCGAAGGCGCTGGTTCGTTCAGACAGCGCCGAGTCTGATCATTCCGTCTGTTCTAAGGATGTGTTGCAGCTGCCCCGGCCGCTCTCGATAACGGATTACAGCGCGTTTCCGAAGCACGGATCGCAGCTTCGCGTGGCGTACCAGGGCGTCCCGGGGGCGTACAGCGAGGCGGCGGCGGGAAAGGCCTACCCGGGTTGCGAGCCTGTTCCCTGCGACCAATTCGAGGCGGCATTCCAGGCGGTGGAGCTGTGGGTTGCGGATCGGGCGGTGCTGCCGGTGGAGAATTCACTGGGCGGCAGCATCCACCGCAACTACGACCTTCTCCTCCGCCACCGCCTTCATATAGTGGGCGAGGTACAGCTACGCGTGCACCACTG
>CBVK0101274098.1:0-15250 GCA_900067695.1 Picea abies | reverse complement strand
TATACATGATTGGTTGATCTCTATTTGTAGGTACTTTTTGGTTCCTTGATATGCAACATCATTCCTTAACTTGCTCATCACCATGTATTTTCATAATTTATTTCAGACATCAATTCCTCTTCAAACCTCATACATTAGGGGGCATATGTTATACTCGTATTTTCTACCACATTCCTTGTAAGGATGTTATTAGTTGTTATGAGGATAAAATTACATAATTGAGAAAAAGCTCATAATTATTTCATCAAAATTTTATAATTATCAAATAATAATTATTTTATAATTAAGGAAAAACTCATAATTCAACAATAAATTAGAAAAATATCATACTGGGTTGGAAAATTCTCATAATTGAGCATGGAACATGAGAAACAATATCATAACAGAGAAACAATATCATGATGGATTGGTAAAATCTCATAATTGAGCATGGAACTTGTGCATGCCTTGTAATTTCTTAGTTCCCATGCCATGAAGCCTATCTATGCCTTGTAATTTCTTATTTCACATGCCATGAATATTAACTCTAAGATCTTATCAATTCATATAAGAAGAGGTAAAATCAAGGGGATGGAAACAATAATTCTAGAGTATAAGCATCCTCACCCTAGTGAAATTGAGTAAGAGTCCTTGGTCACCATTTTTATTTCATAGTTGGGTGTTTGGGAATCAACACAAGTGAGTTTGAAAGCCCAAGTGATAGAGTCTATCATCCTATTTATGTGATATGACAAGTCCATTTATTCTATGTTCTTTCCCCCCTCCAAACATTTTGTAAATCATTGATGTTATATGTGTGATTAGAGTTTGGAAAATCTAATAGTACTTGAGGTATTATATGATATATTTTACATGCAATTCTATTTTTATATGCCATAGGATTTGATAAGGGTTGTGGGATGTCTTGTGTGTAGGTAACAAATGTGAGAGACTTCATAGGAGCTAGATCTCAAGAGCGCTTCCAAAGGATACGGTTGGACAACCTTTGCTAAAAGGTAAGCTATCATCCTTCTTACTTCTTTACAATAATTTTTTTGTGTGCATTATATATAGGTGGAATCCATATAGGTCTATCCTATGATCTATAATTGATTGTAATAAGGTCAGTGAGAGGGATTTTCTATCCATAGACTAGTTTCTCTACAACAAAAAAGAGCTTGGTGTTGAAGGATTACTATCTAGATCATTCATCAAAGGAAAAAAGAGTTGATCATCATATTACAAGTACTTTTATCGCTTTATCTCTTTCATTTATGATAATGTAACTTGTTTATTTTGGGAAAGGAGTTATTGTTCTTTGACCACTCTATTGATGAGTTAACCCTACTCACCATGGATTTTTAATTAGAATAGAAGGTATAGTGAAGAAGTGTTAGACATGAAATAACAACAAGAATTGTGATATTTAATACTAATAACCATGCCCATGATTAGAGTCTATTCAGAGGCATAATGGAAGAAATACATAAACAAGAGGAGCTCATGCTCTTCTCAAGAAATTAACAAATAGGTTGCATTCCTAGAGTAGCAATAATACCAAACCTAATGTACATTGTTGTAAAGGCATATGATCCACAAGAAAAAATAATATGGGAGGAAAAGCTACAGACGATGATTCTAATTATCAAAAAAACAATAAGGGTGATACTCAAAATTCCATGAGGTATGGAACTCTAAAGAAAGAAGATGTTTAAAGAATGATCCAAAACATATATACTTTGGATTTGAGAAAATGTAGTGGTATGGACATAGACAAAATGAAATAGGCCATTGCACACCATATAGGAGAACAATTTTGAGCATCAAAGATGCAATTCCCAACTAGTCTGTCAAATTTTTAAGTGGAACGATGACGATATCGAATAGAGGGAATGGATGCACCTACTATCCAAAATTACTCAAGGTAGGAAGTAGATTAAAAAGGAACAAATTATCAAGGGTGGACTCCACAAATAGCTTGTAAATGTAAAATATGATAACCACTATATTTTCTACATGCATAGTCATATTTTATGGTTAGTAACAAAACCATTGAAACTCTAGAGAGTTAGAAAACATATGAAAAAAAACCATCTCTCAATCTCATAGCATTACACAAGGATGTGGATTAAACACCTTCACAAATTCTATAGATATGTGGAAGATGATGTCCTAATATGTTTGTGTTGATCCCTTTATTTTTGGAAGATACATGATAAGAATGATAGCATGGAACATTTACATTCTTGAGTGATCCATGTGGGCCTATAACCATTGCATAGAAAAAGGAAAAGAACACCTATTTTGTATCCTAATTCAACTATGTTAGTTGATTCATTTATGAATGTAATGTAATGTATCTATGATGAAAACTATGATATTTAGGGTTTTTATAGAGTCAAAGATAATTTCCACGTATTATAAGTATTCCATTTGGGCTACAGGTAGAGGTTTTTGTCACTATTAGTGTTGATATTGTTTAGGTTTGTTCTTGTCACGGTGATTGTCTATGGGTTAATATTGTATGTTGTTTCTCTCATGATCCACCCATGTACTTAAGAGTGAAATGATGTATTGGAATATGTTGGTGTTATGGAATAATGGAAACCCCCTTTCTAATTTTCAATTTGTTTATTCTCTATGTTACGTGAATGATTGATATGTTGGTACTTCTACTTATTTCTTAACACACACACACACATTATACATGTGAATGAATGATACTAAGTTGTGTAACAATAATAGGGTTTTAGTTGTGAATTTATATTGGAAGTAGAATGATTATACTCTCATCTCACAACTTATCTCTACCTCTTTAAGTCTCAGTGGTGCTTTGAATGAGACCTTCTCCTCTTAGGGATTGAAAATACCGTCACAACTAGACTACAATAGAACCTTTATTGGAGACCCATAAAAACCATGGTCTTCAAAAAAGGAAAATAAATGGTTCTATAGTTGAGGCCTATTATAATAGAGGGATTTGGGTAGGATGAGAGAAAGGATTCTAAAGTGTGGGATAGAGGATTGATTTGAAGGTTTCCTTGTACAAGAAGTAGGGTTGCAAGGATGGAGTTTTGAAAAGTGTTCAGAGATAGTATTATATGGTAGCACTAGTAGAGACAAGTATGGATTCTTCTTGGTTGATTTTATAGTGAGTCTTCATAGATGGTTAAAGAGACTCAAACAAATCCTCAAATATGATTGGAGAGATAAAAATGAGATGAAATATAAAATCCATAAACCAGTTGTACTCCAATGGGTAGATCATCAACTACCACATGCAATTGCTTTCAGGTTGAAGAATACAATATAAGGGTCCATAGTGGAGTTTGTAGAAAAATAATGGAAGTCATTTTATAAGAAGGCAAGCTACCATTTGAAATATTTATCATGGGATAATAAAACACCCTATGATGGGTGGGGGTTGGATAGAAAGGATAAGGTAATGCATAAGGATTAAAATAATTAGCACTATGGGGGGATTTATAAAAAATATGAAAATGTATTTGAATGATTTGAGAAGGGTAGAAATTAAAAACTTGTGGTAGAAAAATAAAATGAGTATCATAAGGAGAAGTGACTAATTACTAAAGGATATCAATGAATAAGTACTGAAGTAAGGTCATCAATGTTAGAAACGTTGAAGTGGAAGGGAGGGATAACTAGACAATGGTTAAAGGAAAGAGGGAAAATTATATAAGGAAGTCAACCAAGAGGATGTGTTGGTGAAGGAAATGTGATAGGGTCTAAGGGTTATACCTAGACAAAGTTGTATATGGATGCCAAAGTCTAGAAAAATTGGGTAAATCTACCTTCTAAAGAAACTATTTCACTCACTCCTAGTTTGGAAGAAATAAATAATGGAGGAATAGAAGGTGATGCACAGATACAGGATGGGATTGTAGACATATTGATATATCATAAAGAGAATAAACCCCCTAATAACATGTTTTACTTCCTATCATTGGTGGAGTTGGCTCATCCCTAGCCACTCCCTTCAAAGTAATTGAAAAATTAGGTATATCCATTACATTTTTTGTATTATAATTTTCTTTCATACACTAAAAAATTGAGGTTAGGTCGAGGTAGTAGTCATCATAGTGGTAATAGTAGTACACAACAAGTATTTAATAAAGAGAGTGGTAATACCTCCAATGTTGGTGGTATAGAGAGAACATAAGGAGAATCTCCTTTGAGGATACTAGAGTTATTAGGGACGGGTGAGGAAGATGTGAAGAAAAAATGGTTTCTTTATGAATCCATAAATAATTATAAGGGAACTATCCTAGCTTCTATATTGGTAGAGATTTAGACAAGTATATGGAGTAGGGATCTCAAATGGTATTTGAAATTTATGCATTGTCCACAAGTGAAGTAGGTCCAACATTGGATGAAATCAGATAATAGTTTATGATAGTATTTTAGTATCTAAAGTTTAAGAAACAAACTAATGTTAAAACAAAAGATATAAAATAGGAGAAACAACATGGAAGTACACCTAGAGATGTCAAGAAATAATGAGTAAGATGACTAATTTGATCTACAACACACAACATAAGGATTAGTTTATTGGTGGGTTTCTTTCCTTGACTAGAATAAATTTTCTATAGTAGAGGATTGAAACATCTAGAGAAGCACCAAAACATGTAATGTAGATAGAGTCAATGATAGGATATCATTAGAATACTCAAGTTGAAATTACTAGAGTATCCCCTAATCTATCCCAGTTTCATTCTTATATTGCAGTGCTCAGTGAAAAAATAGAAGAGCTCAGTAAAGCCAAAACTATAAGAGAAAAAATATGGTTTACCGACTGTAAAGTGGAGTGGCATCATGATAATGAGTTCCCTCTACTTTGAGGTGGAATGGCATGGGATCCTATAGATAGTTATTTTTTCAGGAGTGGTGCAAGGTCCTCTAGGTTCCTTTCTAATAAGATCTTCTAGTGGAGTTGCACATGTATCTTCCACATGACCTTTTAAGAATCTACAAATAGGGGAGCATTGTGAGATTTACAAGGTGTATGGTCATTCACCACATAATTGACCTATTTTGAAAAATTATTCGTCTATCCTTAATAATGTCCATTGTGAGTTATGTAATACCATCATGTATAGTAAAAATAACTATACATATTTGAAAATCTATTAAAAAGGATGGAGAGGACCTCATTAGAGTAGTATATAATTCATAGCCATAAGGTGTTAGAGATAGAGAAAAATGAGGAGGATAACAAAGAGGTAAGGCTAGGGGAAGAACTAGGTTGAACATATGTTATAATTGTGATGAGGTGGGTCATATTTCCCATGACTACCCACTTCCTAGAAAACCCCAGTGAAATCACTTTTATACTATTGTTCCTCCTACTAAATATTGCCCCAACCTAATTGAGAAATGGAAAGATCACACACAACAAGGATGTGAATTTGGTAAAATCCATGTTATACCACAAATTTCCACATCAATTGCATTTGTGAGATGGCTTAGTCCATTTCCCTAGATTGCAAACTTAAATCCCATCCTTCTTCATCAAAATTACCTAAAAAAAAACTTTTTTTTTTCCATCCGTAAGTCACCCATTTGAAAACCGCAGATGTCTACACCTTGCTACTTTACAACTCGCGGATTCCCTAAAAAATATGAAAAAAAACATATTCCACATTTTCGGGCAGGTTTTTCGGTTGGGCTCGTTCCCAAACTTCCCTTGGCCCATACAGAATGAAATTCAACCACCTCAAACTCTTGAGGATAGTATAAAAGAACCTATGAGGGAATCAGTGAGGAGGACATCCTTGGTGCAAGATTATGCTTGAAATCTCTTTTGTACGAGCTTGGGGATGTTGGAAAATGAGCCCAACCCAAAAACCTACCCGAAATCTTAGAATTATTTTATTTTTTGTTATTTTTTAGGGAGTCCATGGGTTTCACATTATAAAGGCACATATGTCCACATGTTTCTTAAAGGAAAACAGTGGATATTTTCAAAAGTTATGTTTTTTAGATGATTTGGATGAGGAGAGGTGGGATTTTGATTTTGCAATACAAAGGGAAGGGTAGGCCATTACACAAATGAATAGGTGTGGAATTTTATGCTATAAAACACTTTCAACCAATTTCATATGCAGTTCCTTCACACGTGCCAAATAGTCGTCAATTATATCTAAAGTCTCTATCGAATAGAGACTTTAGATTCTTCTAGAATTGATGAAGGTAGTTGATTCCACTAGTGTGAAATTGAATCTCCCACAAGATATATGTCATGATTACCCCCACAAACTCATCTCTCTTTCCATCAAAAATGAATTTGGATTGATCATGTATTGGATATGGAATCACATTATTCATATATTTCCACAGTCCTTTACTCTTTAGTAGGGTTTCCATGTATGGTTCCCATACAACACAATTTTTTCCATTCAAAACAACAAGATTGATCCTTAAAGCCATATTTGATATCTTGAAATATATAATATGTTTCCACAAGTTACAGTCATCAAATAATTGACCCAAAGTCAATAAAAAAATGGATCTGATTCAACAATATTTTCATACAATAAGCGAGGTCAAAACCAATCACTCTAATACCATGTTGGGGACTGGGTGTAACTTGATACAAAACAAATAAATAGAATTGCAGATAATCAAAGAGGAATAACCTTCAAAGAAAATAGGTGGTGTCTAAAGACATCATTACAACACTTAAGAACAACGCATTGTGATTAGAACATCACAATGCATATTGAACACACACACCATGTTCAATATTGACATACAACAATTGATAATGACCCATTGGATATACTATTTTTCGCCTCAAGATATAACCAACTTTATTGGAATAAAAAATATCTTGTCCACATACAATAATTGGTGGTTAGAGCTAACTCCATCAAATCCATGTTATCTAGTCGACTCAACAAGGATGCTTGACCTGACTGTCCATGCGTCCAACTCATAGTCAATTGATTAGCTAGTCGATCCACCGACTGAATGTCTATGAATGCTATTCATCTATCTGACTAAAAGTCTTGTCAACTACTTGACCGATTGATGTAGATTTCCGATTGATCTCTCGACCAACTATTTCTAGATGTTGGTCAACCGCATTAAGCGGGCTCGACCAACGGGAGATGATGCGAAAGCACGCTCGATTGTAAGGAGAGGAATAATTCACCATGTCTTCGCGGGGAATCGACTCGTTGGGACCATCGAAGGGGACCCTTTCAAGATCCTATTTTGTCACCCGACTAATTTCAAGAGAAGTGTGATGAACCATTAGATCATGTGGTTTCGACAAGCTCATCTTACCATTCTCAATTTGATTGGAAAATTGAGATTATGAATAAATGTCTAGAAGGATATCTTTGTTGCTTTGAATTTGATAAATAGACACAATGGGTCAATTGGTTCCCCTTGGCATAATGGTGTTACAACACATCATTCCATACTTCATAAAAAATTTCCCCATTTCAGGAACTTTATGGATATCATCCTCAATCCATCACATATCCATTGAAAGGGACTACAAAGGTTCAGGTAATGGAGGAGGACCACATAAGGAACCAACAAGAGGTTCTCAAACTATTGAAGGACAACTTGGTTGTGGTACAAAATAGGATGAAACAATGAGCAGATCAACATTATAGTGAAAGGGAATTTAAAGTCACGGATTGGGTATTTTTGAGATAACAAACATATAAATATATGTCCCTCAAGTAACAAAAGAAGGACAATAAATTAGAACCTAAATATTAATGCCCCTATAAGGTGTTGCAAAGGATTATATGTATGTCTTCAAAATTGAAGTTGTATCCATCTTCACATGTACATCCATTCTTCCATGTTTCTTTCTTAAAGAAGGTAATCAATGACAATATACCAGTCCAAACTATTTTACTAGATATTAATGAAGAAGGGAAAATNNCCAGAAACAATCCTTGAAACAAGGATTAAGCGGTTGCACATCGAGAAATTACTGAGTACCTCATCAAATGGAAGAACCTACCAGTGGAAGAGGGGACATGGGATGATGATATCATCATGCATAAACACCCATAGTTAGTCAAGTGTTGAGGAAAACACTTGTTTGAAAGGGAGGGGCATGTTAATCTCTAGAAAAATCCCCATATTAAGTATAAAACCCCTTATTAAGCCCTAGATATTGAATTATTACATTTCTAGAGTTATATTTGTATGTAGGATAGAACCCTTCATTGCACCCTTTCATTATAATTTTACCCTTTTTCTCCTATATAAATACCAAGGAGACCTAGTCTTAGTATCATATCATCTCATCTTGTTTTCTGAATTGGATATTTGTAAAGGGAGGTTTCCCCCTTGAAGTGGATTGTATTCGTTGAATTTTTTTATCATTTTTAAGGCATTGGATCATAACAAAATTCAAACCTATGTGGCATGGCCCAAGCATGGTGTGCCATATGTTGTCGACAAGGGCCCATGAGTTTGTGGATTATAAAAGGAATTTCTAGCTTGAGAATCACAATAGGATCTATATAAAAAAGTATTATGTGTAATCTACCAAGTGCATAGTGCTTTGTAACATATTGTATTTTAATATTTTTTTTTTTAAAGTTTTCTATTATAGAGAATGATTTTTTATTGGAGGTTTATCTTGGATTTATTAACTTCTTGACTAGTGTAGTTCATCATGTATATAGTACTTTGGAGACATTTTCTTTAGTACATTTGGAAAAATTCATTGAACTTAGAGATATATACTCTAAACTATCATATCGTGATAGGTTTTTCCCTACATTCCGATATTCCACTATTAACCATCATTTTTGTCGACATTATTCCTTAGGTTCGACCGTGCCAAGTTGCGACAATGGCCTTTCTCTTTATTACACATCATACCTTGTGTTGTAATGCATACCCTTCATGGGCCTCCCTATTTAGAATTCTCTTTGTCATTTGGTGCCCATGACATGATGATTCATAGGTCCAAAAACCCACATTTAACCCCGCAATGACTAAAATATTAGACCTCATTCTTCTCTTGTGATATTTTTGCTGGCCATGTCCTAGAGAGGTTCTTGTCATTATTTTTGTTTCTTTACGATTGAATATTCCTATTATTTCTTATGTCCTGGTGCATATTTTTTCACTATTTGTTATAACCCTAAATTTCTCTACATATTCATACCTGGCCTTTGGCCGTCTTACTTACTATTTTTTCCAAGCCTTCACTGAGTTACTGTTCTTAAAAAACCTATTTTTGAAGATGTATGTGCCCTGCACTATTACTACCCACGTATGTATGCCTGCTACACCACTACATCCCACGTACATATGTGAGTTTCACCACTACAACCCGCGTATACTCACAAAATTTTCAAAAATTAAAAAGTTGCAAGGAATTCATTGAGATTACCGGCTATTGGGTAGTTTCCCAACTGATCCATGGCCTATATCCTGTCACCCAAATGAATAACCATCCTTTTTTCATATAAAAGGAGGTGTTTGGGTCTCATTCCACATCTAGACATAAGAACAGTGAAACTATACCCGTTTCACATCCCCTCCTTGCCCTAAGAAATTGCAACCATCTTGTGAGAATTGCCTTAGAATTCTCTAGATTTCCCTTTTTCCTCCATCATAAACCCATTCCATTTCCCTAGAGAGAGGTTGAGAGGAGAAAGATATGTGGAGGCGCACTTAGAGCTTGGTGAAGAGGAGATCGAACCAGGTTCATGGAGCAATAGCTGACCTTGTTGTAAGTGATCATTGTATTATCAATAAAGAAGTACTTTTCATGTCCTAGAATATGATGTGTTGAATGTTTGCATTTGATTTATGTTTTGTTCTAACATCTAACCGATGATTTATATATGAAATTTATGTTTGTGGTTTTTTTTTTATCTATTTGTGAATGTAGGTAAGCCTTGGGAGGAGGTTTGCAGTCAATAAATTTATTAAGCACGAGAGGATCGTCACCAGACGCAGAGTAAAAGGTACAGTTACCTGATCCTTCTCACTTTGTATTTCATGTATGAGTCTGGGATATGTTTGGGGTAGTTAGAGAAGTAGGAGACTTTAAATGGTTATTGATATTCCTACATTGTAAACCCTGGTGTAGCCATAGGGGGATTTTCCCCGCTAGTAGAAATGGCGACCATACTGGGGAAGCCTCTAGGATTTTAGGGGATTTTTTGGGTGTTTGATTGGTTTTATTACCTTTTGAGTTTCTGTGAGTCTACTGACTGTTTTAAGGGATTCTGGTCACTTGTTGGTTCCATATCAGTTCTCCCTTCCCTGTCATCCTATCTGTTTCATTTCTTTTTTTGAGAAATTACAGAGGTCTACGCACCCTACAGTGGGACAACCTACATACATATGCGCCCTATCTAGTAAATATCCTGCATACATACGTGGGCTGCTAAAACAATAGTAGCGTACCTGGTTCAAGGAACTGTTTTTGAAGAAGGAGGTAGTCAACCTCTTTCCTGATTGAAGTAATACTTCTCAGGGCTTCTTGATAAAGTCCAGTGTCTTTGTTTTTACAATTATGGCTTGGGTTAGATGTCAGTTTGCTTTTCTTTTTAAATATTTCTTGTGTTTACTACGAAAGGGTTTTAGGCGAGTCTTTGAGTTTTTGATCAGCTTGCTTGGTGTCTTTAGTGACTCCCTGTGATCTACAGGAGGCCAAAGGTCAGTTTTAGTCTTGTCTTATTTTTCACTTCTTCCCCTTTCGTGTGCTTTAAAGAAAAGAAAAAAAAATTACTTCAAGTTTTCTTGTTTGAAGCATTTTCAAAATAAAAAAAAAAAGATTTGTTTTTCTTAGTTTGGTTAAGTAGTTGGGTTAGTTATTTTGCTTGTTAGGAAAAATAGTTGTTTTCTTAAGTTTTTTATTGATTGCTTAGAACATTAAGTAGCTCGTAGTCGAGTGAAATTTCATTTTAGGTTTTCCTTTAAAAGATATTAGAAAAAGTTAGTTATGAAAAGTTTTTTAAAGAGTTAGTTGCAAATATTTATTGTTAACTAGAAGTAATTTTGCTTTCAGTTTCGTTTATTTCTCTTTCGTCATCTCCCATACACATCACTAGTTTCACTACCATTTCCTTGAGTTAAAACAAGCCATTTAAAATGAATGCTAATTTAAAATCAACCAGACTTTATATTTGTAGGGTCAATCAACTAGTCTATGCTAGATCCTTGAATTAGGTTGGAGAGGAAACTCTTCAAGGCTTATAAACAAACATTGGAGTCAGAGCTAGGGAGTGTAAAAAGTCTAGTGACATGAAAGTTATTCGAGACCCCCCTCTAACATAGGGGATAAACATGAGGTCGTGTGAGGAAAGGTAGTGGAGATAACCCCTCCAAAGCCAAACCAAGCATAGTGGGGAACTCATATTGAGGACTTGTTGTGGGATACTGTCAGTTTCATTTGCCTACGAATCTTTGTGGATCTCAAATTTGTTTGAGGTCCTCAGTTGTCTTCTAGACCACTTTCTTTCGATACCCTCAGTAGGTTTCAAAATTGTTATCATGCTCATTGCGGTCCACCCGACTGTCGACTGTACCAAGCATTTTACTTTTTTCCTACATAGGTTCTTACCTTCTGTTTTCAATACCCAACCTCTAGAGATGCAACACCTGTAAAGGAACAACAATCGTAAAGGGAACGACAATTTTTCTATTGGTGTTCCCCTTACAGGAAGTGTCATTCAAAATCATGATGTGTCGAATGTTTCCATTTGATTTATGTTTTTATTCTAACGTCTAACCCTAATTTGTGTATGAATTCCATGCTTGTAGATTTATGTTTGTTTTTCTGTGAATGTAGGATATCCTTGGGAGGAGGTGTGCAGTCAGTGAAGCTTTCAAGCGCAAGACAATCATCACTGAACGCGGACTAGAGGTACAGTTACCTGATCCTTCTCATTTTGCTTTTCATGTATGAGTCTAGTATATGTTTGGGATAGTTAGAGAAGTAGGAGACTTTAAACGGTTATTGATCTTCCTACATTGTAAACCCTGGTGTAGCCATAGGGGGATTTTCCCCGCTAGTAGAACTGGCGACCATACTGGGGAAGTCTCTAGGATTTTAGGGGATTTTTTGGGTGTTTGATTGGTTTTATTACCTTTTGAGTTTCTGTGAGTCTGTTGAGTGTTTTAAGGGATTTTGGTCACTTGTTGGTTCCATATCAGTTCTCCCTTCCCTATCAGCCTATCCGTTTCATTTCTTTTTTTGAGAAATTACAGAGGTGTACGCACCCTACAGTGGGACAACCCGTGTACATACGTGCCCTATCTATTAAATATCCCACATACATATGCAGGCTGCTGAAACAATAGTAGCGTACCTGGTTCAAGGAACTATTTTTGAAGAAGGAGGTAGTCAACCTCTTTCCTGATTGAAGTAATACTTCTCAAGGTTTCTTGATAAAGTCCAGTATCTTTGTTTTTACATTTATATCTTGGGTTAGATGTCAATCTTCTTTTCTTTTTAAATATTTCTTGTGTTTACTACGAAAGGGTTTTAGGCGAGTCTTTGAGTTTTTGATCAGCTTGTTTGGTGTCTTTAGTGACTCCCTGTGATCCGCAGTAGGCCAGAGGTCAGTTTTAGTCTTGTCTTATTTTTCACTTCTTCCCCTTTCATGTGCTTTAAAGAAAAGAAAAAAAAAATTACTTCAAGTTTTCTTGTTTGAAGCATTTTCAAAATAAAAAAAAAAGATTTGTTTTTCTTAGTTTGGTTAAGTAGTTGGGTTAGTTATTTTGTTTGTTAGGAAAAATAGTTGTTTTGTTAAGTTTTTTATTGATTGTTTAGAACATCAAGTAGCTCGTAGTTGAGCGAAATTTCATTTTAGGTTTTCCTTTAAAATATATTAGAAAAAGTTAGTTATGAAAAGTTTTTTAAAGAGTTAGTTGCAAATATTTATTGTTAACTAGAAGTAATTTTGCTTTCAGTTTCATTTATTTCTCTTTCGTCGTCTCCCATACACATCACTAGTTTCACTGCCATTTCCTTGAGTTAAAACAAGCCATTTAAAATGAATGCTAATTTAAAATCAACCAGACTTTATATTTGTAGGGTCAATCAACTAGTCTATGCTAGAGCCTTGAATTAGATTGGAGAGGAAACTCTTCAAGGCTTATAAACAAACATTGGAGTCAGAGCTAGGGAGTGTAAAAAGTCTAGTGACATGAAAGTTATCCGAGACACCCCTCTAACATAGGGGATAAACACGAGGTCGTGTGAGGAAAGGTAGTGGAGATAACCCCTCCAAAGCCAGACCAAGCATAGTGGGGAACACATATTGAGGACTTGTCATGAGATATTGTTGGTCGCATTTTCCATGAAGCTTCATGGATATTGAATCCATTCAAGGTCCTCAGTTGTCTTCTAGACCACTTACTTCCAATACCCTCAGTAGGTTTCGAGCTTAATTACCCTTCTCATTGTGGTCCACCCGACTGTCGTCTGTACCCTCCTGGTGATTGTTCGGGAACTAACAACCTAGTTGAATTTATTGTAGGGACTTACACAGGTGACTGCGAGGGTATACCACAATACCTAGGGCAGACGTCGGGCCATGCTTTGCAGAGTATACCTGGAGGGTGCTTCCGTGTTCAAGTTGCACTTGCACCAGTAAGTTGCTCTAGTGTTAGTTGGCATAATTGTTCTTCCAAGTAGTTAGTGGTTTGCTTGCTTTGTGTCATAGGAATGTTTTGGGTGTGTACTTGGTCTTCAGCATTAGAAAAATCCTTAGTATGTCATTGATCTTCTCACACAGTGGAATATCAATAGCTCCACCGGTTGTGAAGGCTTCAAGGCTTCAAAGCCTACTGCCGGTTAATTTGGAGCCACCACTGCCACCGTTACGATGAATACTTGACCACCAAGGGTCATTTGAGGTAGCCGAGCTGTAGGAAACTATGCCCGAGCCAGCTTTGAGAGGAGAACAATCGTATCCGAAGGAACTGACTATTTATAACCTTGGAGTGGAATCTCTTGGTCCATATAGCCCTTTGATCACTAACTTTTCGATGCCACTTTTGATACAGCTTGCACCCCCAAGGGTAACACATCATGAGTGTCAGATATTCCTGCAAGAAACGATGGAAGAAAATGTTGCTACTTCATCAGGGATTCCTCACACTCCCTCTATGGTTTCCACTAAAGGGGGCATTCTGCCTCTTAACCCACCTTCGTTGGTCCATACCACTATGGTCTCGACCACCTCTACTTCGAGCAGTGGTCTGATCTCATCTATGGTGATGATCACTGCATCATTCACATATAGTGCGACGGGTCCTCCGTTTTCATATGGGATGCCCAATTTTGATACAAACTTGGTCCTCACCTACTCCACCTTACAGACCATGGGTATTGGGGAAGAGATCTCAAATTCTCCTCTATAAAGGTCCATGGGGGGCACCTCAACCCCCTATAATGATTTCCCTTATGGTGGAGGTCATATACCTCCCTCACCCCCCTCACTTGGCGGTGCTCCTCAACAGCTTGTCTGGCCAAACATGAACTATAGCTTGTTTAGAGTAGGTAGTCAAGGACCCTCTTCCTACACCATGCTAGTGGGTTCAATGTCATTGTCTTTGTTTGACATGTTTGGAAAAAATGCTTTCTCATCAGTTGTCATCTCGGCCGGGGGCAACCCTGGTTTTGGACCACAAAATCCTATGCAGGGTACTATTCCTACATAGGGGGCAAACACAAGATTATTTTCCTCACAAGGACTCTGGAATTCATGGTGGGGATTATTTCCCTCATCAGGGATGTCGATCAGGGGCAACCCCTTCCATGGTCAATGGAACCTCGGGCAAGGCTCAGTACCTATGCCCATCGGATCGACCCCTTCCATGGTCAATGGAACCTCGGGCAAGGCTCAGTACCTATGCCCGCCGGATCGGTAGAGGGCAACGCTTTCCAGAATATTTGGAACACAACGCAAGGAGAAATCCCCACCCAACCCTTAATGTCCAACTACAAGAATGAGCTAATGAGTTCCCAACAAACACAATATTTGTTCGCTAACCAAGGCCATGGTATTTACTAGAACCCTGGCCAACAATCTAACTTTTCTTGGCAACCTAGTGCTAGTCGAATTCTAGGCTCCTTTCTTCCAGTACATAGTCAACAACCCAAAATACCATTTCTGGTGACATTACATTTTCCAAACTTGTCAAGCTTGTTAAACGACCCAATCTGTCATGATCTACGTTGGCCTCCCATGCTGACAAAGTTTCCCTCGAACATTCCAAAGTTTGAAGGTAAGCCTAACGAAGATCC
>CBVK0101274035.1:0-17130 GCA_900067695.1 Picea abies | reverse complement strand
ATGCTTGTGTTTTGAAGGTAGTAATATCTATTGTTGTGTTCTCTATTTGGGCCAATTTGGTCTGCAGCTGTTCAATCAAATTTTCCCGCTGAGTGACCAAACCTTTGTTGGTTTGTGAACTCTAGTAGAGAACCTCAAGGTTATCTTGTAACTGCTTCACTTGATGTTGATAACTAGCTCTGATTTGTTCAATGTCCTAGTTCATCCTGCTTCTAACACTCTCTTATGTACTATGTATCTCATTGTCTAATTTCTCTACCAAGAGAAATTTTTGTTGCAGTTGTTCAGTTAAATTATCCACTGACCATTGATTGGTAGTGGAAAATGCTGCTAGTGAATCTGCAACTTCTTTCACAAACTTGGGATCATCTTGGTGTTTTCCATCATACACCAATATTTTCCTTTTAGTGATTACTCCATCCTTTTTGTGAGATTCTCTTTTTACAATTGCTTTTCGTTTCTTGTTGAAAAAGAAACTTGAGGGAGGAATCTCTTTAGGCGAGATTGGAGTAAGATCACCAACATAAATAATCTCTGAGTTAGGATTTACAAAAATGTTCTATAAAGGGTTTAATGATGTGATAAGAGACATAATTGTTGTGGAATGTTCATGACCTATTGTATTTGGGGTGCCAACAGGAGTAGTTGGCGTTGAATGAGGAATAACTTATCCTAGATTCATGAAAGCTTCAAACCGAGCTAAAGCTTGTGGATCATTCAAACCTGACAATGATCTTTTTATTTCATGAAATAAAACTTATGGGATTTTTGGGGCTTCTTCAAGTTTGTGCTTAGTGGAGAAACTTGGCTCATATCCTGTGGGTTTAGCTTCCTGTGAAGAAGGCATGGTTTTTTACTCTCCTTGCAATATCTTTGGCAGACTGTTTCAACTGTGCTTTTGAAAGCTGAGGAAACCATAATGTTGGTTGGGAGATAGAGTCGGGATTCTTCTTTGAACTTATTCATATGATCTAACTCCCCTAAATATCTCATCATAAGGAGAATCCTCATGGATGTATCGCTTCATGTTAAATTGAGCTAGATGATTTTCCACTATATTATGTGGATCATGTTTTTTGAATTCGATGTCAACTAACTTGACATCTTTCAGGGCTGCGACCTTGACTTTAGAATGGCTGAAATCTAACAATGTGAACATACCAACTTGAATGGGAAAATTTGGCCAAACATTTTCTGAGTTTCTTTCGATTCCTTGTTGATGCCTCCAACTATTGTTTGGTATGCCACTTCTCAGCACACTAGCCTATTAGGTAAAAACTGTGGAAGGGCATGAGGAGGAGCAAAATGTCCAAATAATCTAATGTAGGAGAAATTCTCCTCAATAAACTAGTCTGCAAGTTTTCCTAATTTCAACGCAATATTTTCTGAAATTATGGGCAGTGGGTGGCCATAGATAGCTTTGTGAACAGGTACCACTACATAGTGACAAATTTTGTAAAATAAATCTTTGGAATTTTCTTCCCATAATTTGGAGTGGTAGAAATGTATTGGCTTAGAACTATCCAAGGTCCAACTCCAATGCATCAGGGGGAATGGGGTCATGAAACAAATGGCATCCATAATATATGCTAACATGTAAAAAGGAGCAGGTTGCCCTTTTAATTTTGATGATTGATACTTAGAAATTTCCTTGGCCAAATTATCATATTGCATTTTATCCCAATTGAAGGTATAACCCTCGGCTACTTCATTCATTATGGCTAACTACTTAACTGAGAAATGTGTAGGGTTATTTTTCCCAAACAGATGACAGAGAATCATGGCTATATATAACATATGAGCATCTAAGGACATCGTGGCATACATACAGATAAGTCTCACCTTGTTTGTAGTAGAAGAAAAGTAGAATATGCACCTTTGAAAGGAGATAAAAATGTAGTAATTCACACAGGTCATGGGTATTGTTTTACTCACAGTAATAACAAAGGAAAACTTGTTACTGAATGAACTTATGATATATTATGATCACAGTAGACGTATTAATAAATTGCAATCATTCACTCTTCAAGAATTACAAAAAGAAATTCAGAGAAATGGAAACACAGAGAAAGCACATAAATCAAATTGAACAAAACTTAGAATCTTTGTCTGCACTTCTATTGATATTAAAAAAGATTTATCTTTTACATTAGGCTAGAAGACGCCTCCAATAGATCTAAAATCAATCTATTTATACAAAAATTGTCTCAACCGAAAATCGTTGGACTTCCCACAATATCTGCCTAAAAATAAAGTACAATCTGAATGAAATAACAACATGCAGATATTGTTGAGTTTTGATTTGATGTGTTGGTGCTTCATGTGTCCCTTCATTTGCTCGCAGATGTGCTCGTTTTCCTTTGTTCTTTGAACTGGGTACACATTTCCATTAAGGCCACCACAATCATTGACTTACTATCTTTGCCATCTGATTATGTTTCCATCTGTCCCTTTGAATGTGTTTACTGGGATAAATAATTGCAGTTGAAGATATGGGGGTGGTAATTAGACAGGTAGCTCAGTGTTGGCTCATTATGGGATGGCTAACAATTACGGGGAAGAGTAATTGTTCACGAATAGGATGGCGTGGGGACAAGTGTCATCTAGAGAGAGGGGAAGTGTAGGTGGTTACGTAGATGGTATCGGGAGTGTGGAGTATGTGGCAGGATGGAGGGTGAAAGGTAGAGTGAGAGTACCAGCAAAGAAAGTGGACATTGTGTATGTTCTTTCATTTGCTCCCAGCTACACTTGCTTTCTCTATTCATTGAATTGTGTGCACATGTCCATGAATGCTACCATGAATCTCTAAGGCTCAATCTTTTCATTATATTCAAAGGCAAACATCTTATTTTGTACTAGTGGCAGCTTTTCCTAGATCTTCTATGCTTCCTGGGCTGTGACTTGATACTGTAAACTTGGATTCACCAACAACTCGTTGATTTTGAGTAAATCGATATGGTTCATCTGTTGGATAGTGGACTGAATATTTTCCTTGTTCTTTTTGGAGCTTTCTTGGTTCATTTCTATTTCAATCTTCCCCAATGCCTCTGAGATATTATTTCCTTCAAATTCAATGAGTTTTTTATCTACAAAAGATAATGCCTCCAAACAAGCCTCCTTTGCTTCTCTGGCCAGTTTTTTGCTTTGCTCTAGATTTGTTTCCCAGAATTTCAGGGCCATTTCTCCCTTCACTTGTTTGTAATGTGAGAAAGGGGAGATACCAGGGATATTATCTTTCTGCCTCCATATTATAAATTCCTAAAATTTAGACCTAGTTGCACAGACATCTTTTTCCTTAACACAAATACTTTTTAGAGAAAGATTTATTGCCTGATAGCATTTCTAAATAGAATCTATCATTTTATATAGCTCCTATTGGACAACTTCCATATTCTCATTGATTTTTGATGCTTTTGTTTTGAAGGTGGTAATATCTATTGTTGTGTTCTCTGTTTGGGCCAATTTGGCCTGTAGTTGTTCAATCAAATTGTCACGCTATGTGATCAAACCTTTGTTGGTCAATGAAGCCTGGTAGATCAGCTCAAGATTATCATGTAACTACTTCATTTGATATTGATCACTAGCCCTGATTTGTTCAATGTCTTGATTCATCCTGCTTCTAACTGTCTGTTATGTACTATGTATCTCATTCTGCAATTGCTCTACCAAGAGACATTTTTGTTGCAGTGGTTTGGTTAAATTATCCACTAACCATTGATTGGCAATGGCAAAATCCCTTAGTGAATCTACAACTTCCTTTGCAAACTTAGGATCATCTTGATCTTTCTTGTCATACACCAATATTTGCCTCTTAGTGACTACTCCATCCTTTTGGTGCAATTCTCTTTTTACAATAGCTTTTCGTTTCTTGTTGAAAAAGACACTTGAGGGAGACATCTCTTCAGGAAAGATAGGAGTAAGATCATCAACATGAATGAGCTCTGAATTAGGATTTCCAAAAGTAGTTTTTAAAGGGGTTAATGATGGAATAGGAGAAATAATTGCCGTGGAATGTTCCTGGCCTGTTGTATTTGGGGTGCCAGCAGTAGTAGCTGGCATTGAATGAGGAATAATTTGTCCTTGATTCATGAAATCTTTAAACTGAGATAATGTTTTTTGACTAATCAGACCTGACAGTGATGTTTTTATTTCTTGAAATAACCCTTCTGAACTTTTTGGGACTTCTTCAGTTTTGTGCTTAGTGGAGCAACTAGGCTCAGATCCTATGGGTTTAACTTCTTGTGAAGAAGGCATGGGTTTTGACTCTCCTTGCAATATCTTCAGCAAATTGTTTCGTCTATGCTTTTGAAAGGTAAGGAAACCAACATGTTGGTGAGGAGGCAAAGTTTGGAATCTGCTTTGAACTTCTTCATATGATCTAACTCCCCTGAACATCTCATCATAAGGAGAATCCCCATGGATGTATCGCTTCATGTTGTATTGAGCCAAATGATTCTCCACTATCTTTTGTGGATCATGTCTCTTGAATTCGATGTCAACTAACTTGACATCTTCCAGGGCTGCAACCTCAACTTTAGAATGACCAAAATCTAACAATGTGAACATACCAACTTGAATGGGGAAATTCAGCCATACCTTTTTTTGAGTTGCTTTCAATTCCTTGGTTATACCTCTATCTATTGTTTGGTATGCCACTTCTCTGCACACCAGCATGTCAGGTAAAAACTATGGAAGGGCATGAGGAGGAATGAAACAACCAAATACTCTAATGTAGGAGAAATTCTCTTCAATAAACCAGTATGCAAGTATGCCTAAATTCCCCATAATCTTTTCTAAAATCCTGGGTGACGGGTGGCCATAGATAGCTATGTGAACAGGTACCACTACACTATGACAGATTTCGTAAAAGAAATATTTGTCATTTTCCTCCCATAATTTGGAGTGGTAGAAATGTATTGACTCAGAACTGGTCGGGGTCGAACTCTAGTTCATCAAGGGGAATGGGGTCATGAAACAAATGACATCCATAATATATGATGACATGTAAAAAGGAGCAGGTTTCCCTTTTGATTTTGATGATTGATACTCAACAATTTCCTTTGCCAGATTATCAGATAGCATTTTAGCCCAATTGAAGGTATAACCCTCAGCTACTTCATTCATTATGGCTACCCACTCAACTGAGAAGTGTGTAGGGTTCTTCTTCCAAAACAAATGACAAAGAAGCATGGCTATATATAACATATGAGCATCTAAGGACGTTGTGGTATACATACCATGAGCGTCAGCCCTGAATTTTTCCGGATGTCCCCACCAGGTCTTGATTATATTATGACCATTTCTACCATATTGAGTGCATTCTCTTCTCTCAAAATATAGAAGAAATGTTGCATTGTAAGTATATTTAGGTGTAGAGGAAACCTTGTACATTACTTGTAGATTCTATGGTTGGAAAGAGCCGACGACAGTATGCTGGTGGCTGATGATGCTCCTGGTTTGGATGTCGACATGTTCCAAAGCCCAATTTATCATATCATTGTAGGGTATAATTATAGGTCATGTGACAATCTTATGCAGTTCTGACTGCGCTACCAATCTAAGCTTAGCTGCAAAGGATTGTCTTCCTCGGCAAAGTCGTCTGGACAGTTAATAATCTCATGCTCTAAGATATCAAAAACCTGCTTCCAAGTTTTAATGGCATCCATAACTCGTGGAGTTGTGTTTGATAGAACATATTCATTTGGATTGGAATCATCACCCGATGCATGAAGCTTCTTTGCATCTTTTTGTGGCACAATAATCCTCAAGGAAATAGAATTATCCTACCTATAACAAGAGAAGTCTGTAAGCTCTACACTAAATAAAAAACTGCTAATTGCAAATGGTAAAATGATTTTGAAATTCAAAGTGCTTTATTCAAAAAGTCTATTGATATTTGTATAGATTTACTAACGAAGAATTTATTAAAAACTTAATAGAAATTATTACCTAGTGATTCACAATCTTTATTGAAAAAATAAACCTTAACCAATCATAAATTTCATTAATACTTTGACGGTTTGGCATTCGACTATATTGATTATGACAGGTTAGAAGTTTCCCAAAGGATGAATTTGCGGAGAATTTAATCTCTAAGTAATCACTTTTATGTTCTAATTAATCATGTTTTAAAACGTTGTATTAACTTTAAGTATTTCGTAAGTTCAGAATTCAGAAGTTTTGAATATAGCACAAGAGAAATTTTCTAAAGCCTAAAACTACGAAGTGATTAATTAACACTTAATCATGATTAATTAAATTTTTTAACCACTTTATTAATTCTCTGAAACCCTTTTTTACTTTTTGTAATATCCAATTCTTTGGCACTTTGATACTTCCGGGATTGTAAAATCAAAAACTTTTGAAGAGCAATCTCTCAGAGTGATGTGGCAGAGATGACATCATTCTTGATGACGTGTCAAGAAAACAAAGGTGCCATGTGTTGCTTGAAAACATGTGAATCATCCGACGTAAATGTCAAAAATAAGTGCCACGTGTCAACCAAAGAAAATATTTTTAAAGGACATGTGTCCTATGACTCGTCTATAAGTCCTTTAGAAATTATCACGAATGACTATCTTTGAGACTTCGAAGTTTCGGGGTTTTTTTGTTTAGATTTGTTGGAATACCCGAAGCGTCAAGCTCCGAAGTGACCGTTAAAGACTTTCTTTTAAAACTCAGGAAGCTTCTAAAGTTCAGAGATCATTAGGACGGTTCGCTCAACTTAGAGTAACTCATCAATGAAGGATATTATAAGCACCTTATTGAAGAACAATGACCCTCGGATTTATTTTAAAATAGGCAATTCTCTAATTTTTTTGCTTCTTTGGGTAAAAAAATTTATTTCTAAGAGGCAAAATCTAAAGTTCAAAAGATCAGAATTATACGTGTTCCAACAAGACTCTTTCCAAACCTTCTCTACTTATTTACCCAACTTATAGAGGTTTTATTAGTTGTTGTTTATTATCAAACACCTCATAAAAAACCTTCCCAAGTTCCCATATATGTGGTTGTTATATTTGGTTGTTGGTTGTTAAGAAAATTGCAGTTGGTTGGTTCATGCATTTTCTCAAACACTTTGCAATTGTTTGTTGTAGCCTTCCATTTAAAGTGTGTTTCTGATTTATTTATTTTTGGGGGATAATGAAAACACGATAAAGAATGCAATTAAATTACATAGAATGAATTCCCAAGGAAAAATACACCATAATTTTAAAAGTACCTCAGATATTGATTTATTTATATTAATATAAAGTCACCATACAATAGAAATTTCCAGATCTGGAATACAATAGTTAGCAATTGATTCAATGGCTGGAAATGTCTCCCAAGACAACATATATGCAACAATAAACCTTATGAATTCCCCCCAGAGCTTCCCACAAGAGACGATTGTCCAAAAGATGAGTCCTCCACCAAAAATTTGTAGCACCAAATGAAGAGACATGCCCTGCTGAAGATAAATACCTTGGCTGAATGTAAAATTGACCCACCTCAACAATGCACACCAAGATACCAATAAAATTGTACCAAGAATAATATGCAGATACTCAACAATATACAATTCTCTCCTACAAGGTGTGATACACCTAACTCAATAAATAAATTTCCCTTAAAGAATGGTTATCTGAAAATATGGAAATATCCCCCTCAAGATGCCAACTGCGGAAGAAACTATGATCTCCAAGGGAATACCAAGTCCAAGATAGAATGGATAGAGTGCATATCTCACCACCAAAACCAAGTTTGGCCAGCTAGGGTGGATCTCTCACCACCAAAACTGAACCTAGGGTTTGTTGGCCAGCTAGGGTGGATCTCTCACCACCAAAACTGAACCTAGGGTTTGTCACCAAAACCCTCAAAATCCTAAGATATCTAAGATCTCTCCAAGCTAAGAGGCCGAATACAAAATAATCAATCAACATCTCAAGAGAATGTTCATTCATCCCCTTTTATAGGCTCACTTTTTTATTTTCTTTAATTCACTTAAATTATTTAAGTGACTTTATAAGGTTATTCCTCGTATTAATAATTAATTCACCTTTTTAACCCCAAAAAGTGATTAATTATCCTTTATGACTTCTACGGCCACTGAAAGTCACTTTTCATAATTCCATCCTATAGATATTTTCACCCTAGTTCCAACGAGATATTACACTAAGGTATTTCTCCAAGAAACAAGCTCCAAGTAGTACCATTAGAGTAATTAATTAGAATATTCCCAATACTAACCCCGTGTTATGGGAATCGTCAGAATGCAATGGAACCAAGAACAAGTTGTGAGGAATTGATCCTAATGATTAATAATGGTAAACAAACTAATCTTCCCCCCATAAAACTCCTCCAAACGTCCTAGGATCACTAATGACCTAGTCTCACCCCTCTAACCTAGATGACTCAAGCCTCCTAAAGTAACTCTAACCACATAATAAAGGAATCCAAAAATGGGGACACGAAATTAGTCCCTTCTCAAATATTGCTTGTCCTAAAGAAATTCCATCAAAACCTGGTACTCCACAAAATGAACCCAACTAAAACTAAACATGATACCAGGGTCCCAAATGGATCTCTGGAAAGGACCACCATGTTGTCACGACACCACTCTGGTAATAACCATTGGACCAGTGTGTCTATTCTGCATCCTCCTCTCCTGGAATCCCACACTGAAATGCTTGTAGGGACTAAACTTACTATAATGAATCATGTCCTGCAAATGTATCTCTAAGAAACCCAAGTATACAAATCCACTATAAGGCTCAATCCTGGGTATTTGAAAAGAAGGTATGTCTTTTTGTTTGGAATAATTCTCAACCTATTCTCTACAGGTGCCCAAAAAGTAAATTAGACCAATAACTCTCGCAATTTTGTTAGTCATCACCAATATTTAGTCCACCAATTTGATCTGACGCCAAAGAAAAATATTCCCCATGTGTCTCGATGCAATATCTGTGAAGTCCCTCCCTATGAGATTCTCTTGGACCTTCCCATAAGAGATGAAGTCATGAGTGTCCTAAAATATCCCGTATGAAGTGAAGAACCATCTTCTCATTGTACTGGTATGTACAATGTTATCACATGAATCTACCTGACTACCCTTGGTAAGCTAAGAAATCATAAGTTGTTTAAACATGGTTTAATCCTCAGGAGATCGATCCTCTAAGAAAGGAATCCTATGCACTCCAGGAGTAAAATCTGGAGAATTCAAACTAGAAATTCCACCTATGTCAGTTGTCATCTTGTCAACAACTGCATTCTATGGCTCCCATACTAGACTAAGAGGGGAATTCTCGTGATGATGATGCATCTCTCTTACCATAATCATCTAACCACCATGCTCAAATTGTTCTCTCCTCTTATGGAACCCCCTATCATGGACGATACTCAAACAAGGAACCTTAGTGAAGTCAAATCCTATCAACCCATGACTATCCTCGATCCTGGGTATCATGAGGGAAAAGAAAAACTCCAAAATTCCTCTCATTATATTCCCACAATGATGCAAACCAATCATTGCCTCAACTCTATCAGTCAACAACATACAATCCATCACTCAGATGAATGCCAGGATCCCACCTCGACATTGGAATTCCACCACTCCCAATTCATGTCGACTACTTCTGTGCCCCACCAATAACTATCAAAATCCAAATAAGACAAATCCCCAATGTGCAATCTCTATAGAATATTATTCCATTCACTACTCCACCAACTGCAATCTCTATGAATCGTTCCAAATAATTATTAATATCATCATGTGCACTCAACACACTTATCACATAGTCCAAATAGATGGACTGTTTCATGGCCACAATGCCCCCTATCTCATCCCACTGGCTCTAGTAATCCTCTCCTGTCTTGATGTATACAATGAGGGCATCAAATAACAACAACATATGCCTCCACCACTACATGAAGTTCCGGAAGGTGACTAATTTGGGTCAACCCCAAGGGCATGACCAAGAACTCATGATGATACCCGAGAAGAGACTTGTGACTACCCTACTCCCTGGCCCAAGCCTGATGATATCCCAAATTAAAATCAATCATAGAGGGATACACTTCTCATTGATTCTCACCCATCCATTCACCAATCCTGGGTAACCTCAAACCAATGGTATACTCAATGACTTTGTCAGTAGATCTCCCTAGAGGAAATGCTCCAAAACTCTGTTGTGCACCACTATGTGCCAATGTATAATCCCATGTAATGTGACATATTCATGTGTCCCCCATGTATCGTCTGGTGCCCCGTATGTGTTATTGAATCCAACACTCTACTAATGATGAATAAAACTATACCCCATAATGTGTCCATGTCCATCATGCACCTGTCTACCCAATCCATGGACATATATGATTCCTCACAGGATGGTTCATAAGGAAGGTGCTCAACCATCTCCATCATAGATAAAATCTGACCCTCTAATGAGCTCTCCAAAATAAAGGGATCAAGAGCCCTACAATGCCAAATCAAAGTGCAATCCAAATTCTCCTCGAGTACCTGCAACCCATAATGCTCCTCATGTGTGACACTCACGCCTGCCTATATCACAACTGTCAAATATGATGGATTCCTTGATGTAAGTGGTGAAGAGAGTGACACAATGAGTTTATAATGTAGCTCATAAACCTATCTTTCCTTGTCCTCAATAAAATTGAGAACAAGGTCCCTATCCATAAATAATTGCAGGTAGTCTGACTTCAACTACTCTAGTGCATCGTTGATGAGGCACAATTGAGCACTAGTGACTCCACTTTCCACTCCACGGTGTCTCTCCTACATCTAATCTCTCCACATAAGATCCTCAAAAAATCATTGAGCTTCATCGGTCATGTTCAATACCTATGTGATATGTTCCTCGATCACCAACAAGCAATGCTCCATATGATGCCACACTAGAAGCCTTTGTTCAACCACATCCAAATGGTCTGAGTTGTCATATGTAAGAATGTTCCCCTCATCAACATCACCCAATGCAATAGGATATACCATGCTATGATGGGACTCATGTGTGACATCATCCTCACAGAAGGTTTTTGGTTGGTTGTCACCTCCAAGTTCATCTCCTACTCTAGTATCTTCCACATGTGGTTCATGGATAGAAGGATCCATGTCCCCTAGTGTTCTCTCAAACACCTATCATCCATCATATGTGTCTACCATCATGTCCTCATCATCATAGGAATAATAAACAAGGTGTGGTGTTGAAACATCATCATTGTTAGGTGCTAACACACCCTCATCATCATAAACATCCTCAACATATGTGCCATCAATCTGTCCAACATGGGTACTGGTGTCATGGTCCTCGAAGTCATAATAAGTGGGACAATATGTCGCCCCCTCATCATTGATACTAGCGAAAAATCCTATCAATATACTACTGTCTACGACCTTATCATAGACCATTGCTTGGTCCTCCTCTATGCACACCTCCTCATCATGGCTAGTTNNAGACCATTGCTTGGTCCTCCTCTATGCACACCTCCTCATCATGGCTAGTTTCATGCTCCTCCACATGGATATGTGCTTGCACCTCAAACAAGTCCACTTGTTCTTCCTACTCACCTCTTCTCCACTTTTTCTCTAGAATTTTCAAGAGTTCCTTCTTCCAATATTTGTCCTTAAATTTGATGGTGAAATAGGCTTCTAGTGACATGGAAGATTGTAATTCCTCACCCCAATGTTTGATATTCCCTACAATAAGTGATGAGTTCAATATCCTTTCTTAACTACTATGATCTTCCTACTAGATCCATCCTACTTGATTGAAGATGTTTCTATATTCTATCCATGAGTTTTTTTTTAGACTTCATTTTTTCTTTCCTAGGAATGTTGTCCTTATCATCAATTTCATGTTGCATATTTTTCCTTCATTGAATTCCCCACAAGTTGGCAAGATCACCAACTATGATACCACTGTAATATCCCCAACCAAATCTGATTTTTGTGGTTGTGAACTTTCGTCAAACACTTTGATGGAAAGCTCAAAAGACCCTTGCTAACCCTTCTCTACTTTCTACCCCAACTTATATGGGTTTTCTTAGTTGTTTTTTATCATTAAAAACCTCATAAACAACCTTCCCAAGTTCCCATATATGTGGTTGTTATATTTTATTGTTGGTTGTTACAAAAATTGCATCTGGCTAGTTCATGCATTTTGTCAAACACTTTGAAAGTGTTTGTTGTAGCTTCCATTTAAAGTGTGTTGTTGATATATTTATGTGTTTGGTCCAATTAAAACACCGTATAAAATGCAATGAAATTACATATAATGAATTTGCAAGGAAAAATACACCAAAATTTAAGAAGTACCTCAAATATTGCTTTATTTATATTAATATAAAGTCGTCATACAACATAAATTTCTATATCTAGAATATACAATAGTTAGCAATTGATTCAATGGATGGAAATGGTTCCCAAGACAAAAACATATGCAGAAATAAACCTTCTAAATCCCCCCTAGATCTTCCCACGAGAGATGGATGTCCAAAAGATGAGTCCTCCACCAAAAATTTGTGGCACCAAATTAAGAGACGTTCCCTTATGAACATACATGCCTTGGTTGAAGGTAAACTTAGCCCTCCTCAACAATACACACCCAACTACCAATAAAATCATACCAATAAGAATATGTAGCTCCTCCATAAGTTATGGTTCTCTCCTGAAAGGTATTATATGCCCAACTTAATGAATAAATCACCCCTAAAGAATGGCTCTCTGAAATATGGAAATCTCCTCCTCAAGATGCCAACTATTGAAGAAACTATGATATCCAAGTGAATACCAAGTATGAATATATAATGTTTAGGGTGGATATCTCACAACTAAAACCAAGCTTGGCCAGATAGGGTGCATCTCTCACCATCGAAACTGAACCTAGGGTTTGTCACTAAAACCCTAAAAATCCTAAAATATCCAAGAGCTCTCCAATCCAAGAGGTCAAATACAAAACAATAAGTCAACATCCCAAGAGAATGAGCTCTCATCACATTTTATAGGCCTGTTTTTTTCTTTTCTTTCATTCACAGAAATTATTTAAGTGACTTTCTAAGTTTATTCCTCATATTGATAATTAATTCACCCTTTTAACCCCAGAAAGTGATTAATTTATCTTTATGACCTCTACTGCCATTGAAAGTCACCTTTCTTCATGCGATCCTATAGATATTTTCTCATCAGTTCCAATGAGATATTACACTAAGGTATTTCTCCAAGAAACAATATGCAAACAATACCTTTAGTGTAATTAATTAGAATATGCCCAATAATAACCCCATTGTATGAGAATCGTCAGAATGCAACAAAACCAAGAACAAGTTGTGTGAAATTGATCCTGATGATGAATAATGGTAAATAAACTAAGTTGGGCCCCATAAAACTCCTCCAAACCTTATGGGCTCACTGATGACCTAGTCTCACCCCTCTGACTGGGCCCCATAAAACTCCTCCAAACCTTATGGGCTCACTGATGACCTAGTTTCACCCCTCTGACCTGGATAACTCAAGCCTCTTGAATTAACCCTAACCACATAATAATAGAATCCAAAAATGGGGACATGACAGTCCTCCCTTCCCAAAGATTGATTGTCCTAAAGAAATGCCACCACAACTTGGTAGTCCAAAAAATGAACCCAACTGACACTGAACATGATACCAGGGTCCCAAATTGATCTTTCGAAAGGACCACCATGTTTTCGCGACACCAACCTGGTAATAACCATTGGACCAATGTGTCTAGTCTGCATCCTCCTATGTTGGAATCCCACACCTAAATACATGTAGGGACTAAAATTAATATCATGAATCATGTCTTGTAAAGGTATCTCCATGAAACTTGATTCTACAAATCCACTGACAACCTTGATGCTTGGTATCTGAAAATAATGCGTGTCCTGTAATTTGGAATAAGTCTCAACCTATCCTCTACTGGCATCCCCAAAATAAAGTAGACCAATCACTGTCACAATTATGTCTATCATCACCAATAGATGGACCACCAATGTGGTCTACCACCAAGGTAGAATCTTCCCCGTGAGATGGACCACCAATGTGGTCTACCACCAAGGTAGAATCTTCCCCGTGTGTCCCGAGGAAACGTCCACAAAGTCCCTCCCTGTGAGAATCTCTCAGACCTACCCATAAGTGATGAATTCATTGGGGTCCCAAACTATCCTATATGAATTCAATCAACCTATTCTCATCGTATTGATCCGTACAGTTTTATCACACGAAATCTTCCTAACTACCCTTAGTAATCTAAGTGATCATAAGCTACTGAAATTCCACTGACTCCTCAAGAGATCTCTCCTCCAAGCGACCAATCCTACATACTCCATGAGTGAACTCTGGAGACTGAAAACTATAAATACCACCTATGTCAGTTGTCATCCTGTCAACAACTGCAATCTTAGGGTCCCATGCCAACCTTAGAGGGGAATCCTCATGTTGATGATGCATCCCTCTAATCACAATTGTTTGACCACCATGATCCAACCATGCTCTACTCTCTTGGATCCCCCTATCATGGACCATACTCATCCAAGGCACAATAATGAAGTCAATTCTTGTCAATCCATGACTATCCACGATCCTGGGTATCATGAGGGGGAAAAAAAAAACTCCACAAATCGTCTCACAATATTCCCACAATGATGCAAACCAATCACTGCCTCAACTTTGTCGGTCATCAATTCCCACAATGATGCAAACCAATCACTGCCTCAACTTTGTCGGTCATCAAACTCATCCGATACAATAAATCACTCCGATGAATGATAGGATCCCACCTCCACATTGGAATTACACCACTCACAATGTTTTTTGACCGCTGTTGTGCCGCACCAATAAGCATTAGATTCCAAATGAGCCAAATCCCTGATGTGCAATCTCTATAGAAGATAATTCCATCCACTACTCTGCCAAATGAAATCTCTGTGAACCAATCCAAATAATTATGAATCTTATCCTATGCACTCAATGCAATAATCATAGAGTCTAAATGGATTAACTATGTCACGACCATAATGCCCCTTATCTCATCCCACTGGTTCCAGTAATCCTCTCCTTTCTTGTTGTGTACAATGAGGGCATAAAATAATAACAACAGGTGCCTCTTCCACTCCATGAAGGATTGGAAGGTGACTAGTGCATTGGTCAACCCCAAGGGCATGACCAAGAACTCATAATGACACCTGGGAACAAACCTGTGAGTACCATGCTCCCTAGCCCAAGCCTGATGATAATCCAGATGAAAATCAATCATTGAAGGATATACTACTTGTTGAGTCTCACCCATCCACTCACCGATCCCGGGTAACCTCAACCAAATAGTATACTCAATGAATCTATTAGGAGGTCTCCCTCAAGGAAATGCTCCAACACTCTATTATGCACCACCATGTGCCAATGTGTAATCTCATATACTGGGACATACTCTTGTGTTCCCCTATACCGTCTGGTTCCCTATATGTGCTATTGAATCCAACACTTTATTGATGATGACTAAACCTATACCAAAAAGTGTGTCCATGGCCATCATGTAACTATCTACCCAATCCATGGATGCATATGCTTCCTCATAGGCTGGTCCACAAGGAAGGTTCTCAACCATATCCTTCATAGCTAAACATTGACCCTCTAATGAGATGTCCAAAAGAAAGGGCTCCTAACCCCTACAATGCCTTATAATATTACAATCCAAACTCTCCTTAAGTACTTGAAACGTGGAATGCTCCTCATCCATACTCATCATAAGAGGCTCCTCCCTCACATCATGCACAACTGTTGGCCCTTGACCAAGTCTTGAGAATCCTTGGTCATGATTGAACTATTTTGGGACTTCGACAGGCTGTCGAAAGAGGAGCTCAAGTCAAAGAGGAGATCGTGGGATCTCGACCCCTTGTTTAGGTATTTTTGGTTTTTGGGCTATGTAACGGGTATGGGAATGTCGGCCCATGGGTTTACCCATGTTTAGTCTCTTTTTGTATTGTATAAATAGAAGTCTAGGTGATGTAAGAAGAGGAGAGGCTTGGTACCTAGCCAAGTGCTAAGTGAAAATTGTAAATTCTTTGTGCATTCTATGTTGAGAACTTGCAGAGCTACGTGCAAGTGACTGTGAAAAGGATTTGTGTTGTAATCTAGCTCGAGGAAGGAGGATCTAGAGAAGTGCGCGCACATCTCCTTTCCTATGCGGAGTAGGATCTTGTGGCTCTATGCATGTAGAAGATTGACAGAAGATAATAAAAGAGAAGAAGAGTTGGTGGAAAAGAGAAGAAGAGTTGGTGGACATAGCCCTAGGCTGGGGGTGAACCATGTATATCCTGTGTTGTTATGCTTTATGCGATGTATTGATGTGTTTATGTGTTTACTTTCTTAGTGATTTGGTAGAGATGAATGATAGATAGATATGTTGATGATTTGTGCTTAATAATATGAATGAATGTTAGATATAATCTATGTCAATGTGATTAATACTTGAATATACTAGATCTGGGTGAATACTACGTTGACCTCTTGTTAGGATTTATCTGTGTTGTGAGTTAAGGATGAATAATAGCGATCTATAGCTTCTAAGTGATCTGTTAAGGTGTTACAATCACAGATCTGTGTCTCAGCTAAGGTTGCAGACACTGGAGTCCTGAAACCACCCCTGCCTCTACCTCGGGTGAGACTGCATCTTCTTCGCAGGTGTTACCGAAGGTGTCGGTAGTTAGGGTTTTGTTGGTGCGATGTTGACACGTTGAACCCTTGGTCTGCCCCTGTGCCAACAAATGGTTCCGTTATCGGGACCTGAAACTGTGATTGCTGGGAACTGAAGAAAAGAGAAAGCTCTGTGCGTAGATCTGTTGACCTAGTGCATAGTATTCTACTTGAATTGTGAAGCTTTGTGATAAGAAGAGATGTCAAATATGAAGAAAAGAGGTAAGATATTGAAGCTTTGTGCTCTGTTAAAGGTAAGAACAGTGAAATTTTTTTATTGAAAGGTAAGATAAGTGGAAATGTTTATTTCGAAAGTATGAATCTAGGTATGTTTGATAAATTTTGTCCTAGCCTGAAAATAAGGGCATAGTTAGTAGAAATAAGATTTGATATGAGTAGATCTGATAGAAATGATGAAAGATATG
>CBVK0101274004.1:0-14907 GCA_900067695.1 Picea abies | reverse complement strand
AATAGAAGATTCATAAAGTTAATAATAGAGAAAAAAAAATTGAAACCATTTCATTGAAAGTGTATAGCTTAAAATTTATTATTATTATTATATATTTAATATTTTGAATTTAATTAAATAAATTTCATATATTATAATAGTTGGATAATATAAATTAATAAAATATTTGGAAAAATCAAAATATAATAATTGTGATTTTAGTAAACAATTATTTTATAACTTTGTCTTGTAATCTTTGAATTATAATAAAAATAACATTTTTATTACATCATCATTATTATCAGTGAATAATTATATTATAATGTTGTTATTACAATATATGAAAAATACATAATTATTCAAATCACAATCATTTCACTCATCATATTTAAGTATTTTTGTTTCTAAATACATTTAATCGACATATTGTATCTTGTTGGACAACAAACAATTCACCTTGAAGAAGAGTTCAACATTATATGGTGTTAATGGTTTTAACTTTTTGCAATCACAATCCAAATTAAATGATTTTATAAAACTTAAGTTAAACATTATATAGCATTCTGCAAATTTAAATGAGTGATACATCTCAACTTTAATTTAAAAATGGAGAAATCATTAATAATATTAATCATTTGCATACTCATAATACATTTTATAAACAAAATAACAACAACCACAACATTATATGAAAAAACATAATATACATGAGCGATATACAGATCAATATACATGTCAAACATACATCTCAACAAAATATGCGATAAACATGCAAAATATGCGATAAACATGTCATATATAAATCTCAAGTCAAATATAAAATAATCAATATACATGTCAATCAGTACCAATACTACCTAGGTCCACCACCAAAGCAAGATGCATCAGTGTCTTTGCTACCAGAGGTAGAGGGTCTATCAGTGCCTATGCCAAAAAGAAATGACAAAAATACACTATCAAATGTGTCTCCATCAACATCAACATGTGCAGTAGTACTCGATGTGAACATAGTGTCCAAAGCATCAAAATCTTGTGACACATGGAGGAGGAGGAGGATTATTTAGTTGTGGATCTCTCCTAAGATCATTTCTCGACCTCAGATTCGAATCCAACCACCTTCAGATATTGAGGGGATTCTTCCCTCATTTCCTCCAACAAACCAAATTTCGCCCAAAAAAGGCGAGCACTCCCTCAAAAAGGGACACAGAGCATTGGAACGCTCCCTTGGAAGAGGGTACAGAGCGACAGCACTCCCTAATAGTATGTAGGGGAGCACTCCCTTCCAAATTTGACTTTTGAGTGGCTTTTTCAGTGGAAAAAGGCTTGTACTCCTTGTCAATTGATTTCTCTTCTTCAAAACTAGTCTTTGAGGTGTCTTAAGTGTTTTTACGATGTCATTAGAGAGGCGACATAGACAAGATTATGTTTGCAACACTTGCAACCAATATGTGACACTTGTGATATTTGTAACGACGACACTAGCCATCATTGTAATGAGTGATTTTGATGTGTAACAGTCCCGGCTCGGACTCCATGGCTATAGGGACAAGGAACTGGGAGACGACAGTTGTGGCTTCGTGGTGGAATGAAGGTAGGGAAGAGGCTCCTCTGGGAGACGACAGTTGTGGCTTCGTGGTGGAATGAAGGTAGGGAAGAGGCTCCTCCTCATACGAGTAATGTGCTTGATCCATACCCAAATCCACAGGTTCTAGGTCCGGGCTAGGGTTTGGAAAGAGGCTCGAGTAACCACTTTCCTTGGTTGGAGAATCAAAGGAACAGGGTTTTGGTCGTTGGATGATGTACTTTAGGAAGGGACGAATTTCTCCCCTTTGGATATTTCTACAGGGATTTTCTCAATTGCATGTGGATATTTCGAACACTATCCCCTCTCTGGTCTCCCCCCTGATAGCCTTCTCTGGAAAAAGAACCTGAAATCCAGTGAGGAAACCCCTTTCCCTCTCTTGGCAATTATTCCCTTTCAAAACCCTCTTCATGGGTGTGTGGGAGAGGATTCTCCCTTACCCTCTTCGGGGCTTGTAAACTCTTTTATATTACCACCAGATGGAGCTAATTCGGCGATTGGGGTCGTAGAGAAAGGGAGGGACCACTTTCAACATGGGCCAGTGAAGGAGGCCTTTGGTGTAGAGAGGGTCAATGGTGACAAGAAACAACAGGAAGGTAGCGCGAAGAAGAAAGAACAAGGGCATCAATTCTTCTAAGATAGCCCTCAAGTTGGTTCTAGGGCAGAATATAGCAGTGCCACAAGTGGAGGATATGGTGAATACAACAGTGGTAGGGAAAACATGGGGGCAGCAGTTCAGCATCAAGACTATTCAGGACTGGGTGGTTGCTTCGTGGTCCAAAGACATCACCATTTTACCTAAGGAAACCACTCTTGCAAGAGGTTGGATTTTTTTTTAATTTGAAAAAACAGAGGATGAAAATAGGGTCTAGAAGAAAACCTAGAGCATAGACTCCACCCCCCTACTCTTAAAAAATTGGTCCCCTTTTTTATGCAAGTAAGGAGAGAAAGAATCTCCTCTTGATTTGGGTTCGTCTGCCTGGGGGAGAGAAAGAATCTCCTCTTGATTTGGGTTCGTCTGCCTGGGTGGCCCGCAGAGTTCTGGATAGAAATAAGCTTCAAGGAGTTTGGGAATTCTTTGGGGACCTACATGGATGTTGACTGGTCTTTTCGCACCACGGGTAAAATGTCACCAGCCAGAATCCTTGTTTCTTTGGATATTTGAGTAGGCTTATCAGAAGAAATGGAATTGATCTGGGGGGAATAAACATTTCCACCAAAAATTGGATTATGAGGGCATATCGTTTCGATGTCGTCGATGCCATAAACATGGGCATAATGTTGGTTAATTTTCTTTACCTTTTTGAGCCCGTGGAGGAGATTCTCACCCTGTACATCACAAGAAAAGGGTTGCACCACAATCAAAGTTGGGAAAAGCCCCTCCTCCAAGGAAACAAGGGAAATCAATCCCATTTATGGGGATTCGGGATGATATGAAAGAAGAGGAAGATCACAAAGTTATGGACTTTCAGCCTATAGATGCAATTGATCAAGAGCAATTTTCAGAGCCAAGCATGGATGCAAATCAGACCCAGATTGCTCAATCCATTATCTAAGGTATCACCTCTCATTTTGGTATCTCTCCCCCTCCTGCTATAAATGTTTTGGTAAATTCTTTAGCTCTGTTGGGAAAAGGCTGGATTGATTCACTTAAAAACATTCATTTCCCCTTGAGGCTTTAAACACTTCAAATTTCATCCCTCTCGGTCCCCCAATTGCAAAACATATTGCTCCTGAAAATCCATCTACTCCTCCCACCCCCAAACCCTCTTGTGTAGACATTGATTCATCCCTAGACATGGAAGAAGGAGGAGTGGTGTATGAATTACAAAATCAACTAATTCTTGGCTAGAGACGATTGGAGGGATTGGGGAAAAATCAAATGCCAACCCAAGGGGTTAAGAGTAGGGGACGTAAGTCCCATCTATACAAAGCTCAGAATAAGGCATTGGTTGATATGGCAAATGAAAAACAACTCTCTATTTTTGGGGCACTTAGAGCACAAAACACCCTGGAGGGGGTTCCCAAATGAAAATCCTCTCTTACAATTGCAAGGGAGTGGCAGGTACCCACAAGAAAGATTCCCTCCATAGGCTAGTGGATTTGAACCAACCAAACATCATTCTACTTCAAGAAACAATGTGGGAGGAAGCATTTTTCATCCCTTGGCTGGAATCCATCTTCAAAAATTGGAATTTCTTGGGGTCAGATTCTAGAGGGTGCTCTAGCGGTCTAGAAATCGGGTGGAATCCCAAAAAAATAAAGCTTAAAAATTCATGAGGCTTTGAATATGGATTAGGCATAAATGTACTCTCAGAAGAATTGGGCATTGAGGTATCAGTCTTAAACATATATGGTCCTTATCAGGACCGGGTCCCTTTTTGGGATGCTCTGGCCCATAAATCCTTCATGAATTTTGAAAGACTAATAGTGAGAGGTGACTTAAATTTTTCACAGGGGACAGCTGGTATTTGGGGCCCCAAGGCTCAGTCGGATCCTCTAACAGATTTTTCCTCACTATTATTGAGAAGAAAGAATTTGATGGATATTCCCCCAACAAAGATTAGTCCAACTTGGTGAAATAAGAGAGTAGGGGAGGATCAGGTTGAGAAAAGGATTGACCAGTTCCTGATCACAGAAAATTTGATGGAGGCTAGTTCCCAAATAAGGCAATGGCTATGGTCTAGAGGAGAATCATACCACTCTCCTATTTTCCTGGAAATCACATTAGGATTAAGGAAACTAGCAAGTCCTTTCAAGTTTAATTCATAATGGTTAAAGGAGGAAAGTTTTCTCTCGTTGGTCAAGGAATATTGGATACCTTTTTTATGCCAAATCAGGGCTTCGGGTGGAAGTACAGTTTGCATCAAATTTAAATTAGTTAATCATTCTACAATAGAATGGGATCGTGCAAAGAGACAGTGGAAAACTCGGGACCTAGTGGATATCAAAGTTTCTCTTCAGACGATCTATGATTCAGAGGGAGGAGGATATGAATCAGGTGAAACAAAAGAAGCTCTGCAAAACTTGGAAAAACGTAGGAGAAAGATACTGGAAGACAGAGAGACAGCATGGCACCTCAAAAGAAAAGCGATCTAGCTGCAAAGTGGAGATGAAACACACAAAATTCTTTCATGCATATGCAAAGGGAAGGAAAATATCCAACACTATTTGGAGCCTAAATGATATAGAAGATAGATATGTTTCTTCTTTCAAAGGTTTGGCACGACTATGAAAGGAACATTTTCAAAACTTGTTTAAAGCAGAAGCAAGGATTTGAATGGCAGATATAGTAAGAATTGCCCTTAGCTTCCCTAGATTTGTTGAAGAAGAGGAAAATAGAGCAATGATGAAAGATATATAGGAGGAGGAGTTGAAGGAGGTACTGCACAGTTTTCAAAAGGATAAGAGCCCTGATTCGGATGGTTAGAGAGTTGAATTCTTTCTAGGGCTCTACGAACTAATTGGGGCAGATATCCTGAGAGTAGTTAAAGAAACTTGAATTGAAGGTCATATGCATGCCCCTTTCAATGCCACTTTCATAGCCATCATTCCCAAATTGGATGACCCGGCCTCCATGGAAGATTTTCTCCCAACATCACTATGTAATTGTATATACAAAGTGGTGTCAAAAGTTATACCAATTAGGAGGATAAAAACCATTCTCTCGGAAATATCCAAATAACAATTTGGATTTATGGAAAGGATACAAATCCATGAAGCTATTGGGGTGGCACAATAAGTTATGCACAATGTGAAAATGAGAAGAACCAAAGGAGAAATCCTAAAAATTGATTTATCAAAATCCTATGATCGAATTAGTTGGCTTTACATTAGATTGCTTCTAACTCACCTGGGATTTGAGGTACCTTTTATCAATTGGGTAATGTGTTGCTTAACATCAATCTCCTTTGCAGTTTTTATAATTGGGTCAACCTCCCCTTTCTTCCATTTTGAGATGGGTCTAAGGTAGGGGTGCCCTTTATCCCCACTACTTTTCTTGCTGGTGGCAGAAGGGAAAAGACAAGCCATTGAAGAGGCAAAAGCACATGGGGAATTTCAATCTATCTCTATATCCCCAAATCTAAAAGTGACTCGTCTTCTTTTTGTTGATGATGTTATGATTTTTTGCAATGGCCAAAGGAGTGATGCATAAACTTTGAATAACATTTTGGGGTTGTTTCAAAGAGCCAAGGGAATGAAAATAAATAAGAGAATGTCCACACTTTCGGTTCACAATATGGAGGCAGAAGAACATATGGGCTACAAAGTTTTTTTCCCCTTTGATTCAAAGAACCTAGATGAAGGATTAAAATACTTGGGATTTCAGTTAAAGCCAAATAAATTTAGGAAAGCAGATTGATTGTGGATTTTGGAAAAATTGAAAAAATGATTGAAAGAGTGGAGTTTTATATGACTATCAAGAGCAGGAAAGATGGTTCTGGTGAAATCAGTCTTAGAAGATATTCTTGTTTACTAGATGTCATTAGCCTAGATTCCCAAAGGTATATTGGAAAAAATGAGGATTTTCTTCAAATTCCTTTGGGAAGGTTCAAAGGACCAATATGTAATGCCATGGGTAAACTGGGAAGAATTGGCAGCTCCAAAAATTCTTGGAGGATGTGGATTAAAAAAAAAATTATTTTTTCAAAAGCGCTAGATTCCAAGTCCAGTTGGAGACTGATCAACACATAAAACTTATGGATTAAGGTGGTCAGCCAAAAGTATATCCATCGGGAATCGATATAAGAATGGATCAGAAGTTCGAAAAAAGGAAGTGGAAAATGTAAAATTATATGGAAATCCCTTTTAAAATCCTTTACAGTCATTGGAGAGGGCCTAACATGGAGAGTAGGAAAAGGAAACAAAGTAGGGTGGGAACAGATCCATGGCCTAGAAGTGGGAATGTACATACCCTTCCAAAGGATTTGGTTCGGCAATTAAATACAAATTATATTTTGTATATGTATCAAATTTTTTATCAAGGTCGCACCTCTATATGGTACCAAGAATGGAAAGAAGTTGATCAAGTTGGTTTGGGAGAAGAATTATCAGAAGTTAGGGCTACTTACACAAGGTCTCTAAAGGAAGCACATATAAGAATAACAAAAAGGGATGACGAACTGGTTTGGAAAAATGCTCCCCATAGGATTTACACCCTAAAGTTAGGATACTCACAACTTATCATAGACCTTCAATAGAGGGAGCCTCCTTAGTGTTGGAAGGGCCTATGGAAGTTAAAATGCCCTCTAAAGGCTCAAATTTTTATGTGGTGTCTAGTTAAGAACGAACTTCCTACTTGGGACAGAATGAAACGATGAAAGGTGGAGGGTTTGGGATGGTGTGCATTATGCAAGGCTAATGAGGAATCTGGAGTGCACCTCTTTATTTCATATCCTCTTATTAAGAAAGTATGGGAGGAAATATCTCGTACACTAGGACAAAATTGCAAGTGGCAAGGCCAATCGGTAGAAGAGGCTTGGAAGGAATGGCTCACACATCCCAACAACAAGAATATAAAGGCTCTCGCTCTCGTCATAATATGGGGCGTATGGTTATCCAAAAACACAATGGTCTTTAAAGACATGCCTGCTCTTCTAGATTTTATAGCTACACATGGCCTTGGAATTCTATATCACTTTCCTCGGGATAAAGATTGTAGTACAATCAGAAACATTCAGTAAGAACAGATTGACTACACCAAACCATGGGATTTTATTTATGGAGCCTCTCATAAAAATAATACAATTTGTGGTGGGGGAGCATTTATACACATGTCCAAAAATCTATCTTTCACAATAAAAATGGGGCTAGGTCTCGAATCAAACAAACACTCAAAACTCTTGGCTCTAAAATTGCTATTATTGTCTGCAAAAGAAAAAGTTGTTTATTCTCTCCAGATTTTTGGTCACTCTATGTTTGTTATAAGTTGGATTAGAAAGACTAAGTGATGCCACAATATTCTATTGTCTCCTCTACTTGTTGAAATCTTCATAATTTTGGCCACTTATGATTCCTTTACTATTCGACATGTCTACAGGGAACATAACAAGGAGGTAGAACTCCTCTCTAAAGAAGGCATGTGGATGGATTTTGGGACATGGTTTATCATTGAAGTCAAAGAAGGAACTGGGACATGGTTTATCATTGAAGTCAAAGAAGGAACTGAGTACTCTTTTTTTCCATAGACCGTTTATAGATCCTCTAGGTCGCCTAGAGCATACTTCTTAACTCAAACTCATATCGTTTTTGACATGGTACTCTGTTAAATTTTGTATATGTCGGGAAGTAAAAAAATATGGTTATGTTTCTGTCACTTTTTGTGTGGACAATCTTAACCGAACTGGTTTTTTGGTTGTATTTATTAAAAGGTTCAATTTATGGTGTAAAAACAGAGGACTTTATTGTATATCCCTTTCTTTGGGGATGTTTTTGTAGCAACTGTATTGATCGATGGTATTCAAGAAGGATAAGATGCCATTTTTGTTGTGATGTCTTGCTCTTATGAGAGTAAGAGTTGCTCAAAGGGTATCTCTCTAGGGGACAAGAAATTCTTTGCCTCCTCTTATTTTTTGGACAAAATACATGGCGACATGTATTCTACAGAATGTAAATTTCATTTCCTCTATGGATGAAATAACATTTATGTTTTTTTCTTCGAAAAAAAAATATATTAAAATATATAGGCTTCATAATTCTTTGCGAGATTTTATAGTAGGTGACAAATTATGAGTCAACAAATGGTGACTCCTTAGGGTAGTCTATTTCCAATAGACTAGAACTCAGAATATCAGGTTCTTCTTTTTAAACTTTTTGAATTATACTTGTTGATTATTTCTTCTTCGCTCAACATGGTGTTTCAATAAGATTTTCGTCAGAATTTAAAGTATGCTCTTGGTAAATAAACTCATGGTGGGGTAGAATGGGAAAGAAGAAGATAGGAAAGAGTTGTAACCATCAAATTGCAACAAGGAAATTCAGTGGGTTCAACAAATACTCAACAAACAGTGTTGCGAACAAAAAGATAATTCATTTATCTTTTGTTGTTGTATTCTTCATCTTTCAGGACAAATTAATCAAAGTTTTGCAAACCAATGAAAAATAAATGTAACTTAATTGATCCATCTTTTGACTAAAATCCTCAAACTCAAGTTAAAGAAGAGAAAAACAAAAATCAAAACAAAAGTAAGAAAAACAAACGTTTTACAAACCGAGATAAAATATATACAAGAAATACTGCAAATGAAATCAATAAAATCATCCAGATTCAACATAGTGCAGATGTGAACCATTAGTCATGTAGAAAAATAATCGTCCATCTGTGACTTTGAGTAAATAAGATTTTTTTCCAACAACAGAGGTGATTATATAAGGACCTAGCAATAACTTCTGAAACTTTGAATGCTTACTTTTATCAGCATGTGCAGAATATCATAACAACACTTTTTCACTAGCTACAAAAGTATTTGATTTAGCCCTCTTATCAAAATATTTATTAATTGTTTGATGTCTTTTTTTTAGGTTATCAAGAGCATAACTCCTTTGTTCTTCTAAATCCAACAAAGCATGTAATATTTGAGGGATATATGTAGAGTTTAACTCTTCTGCCTATAAGGCTAATCTAAGAGAAGTTAGTTCAACTTTAACAGGCATGATAGCTTCTTGGCCATATAATAATTGAAAAGGAGTATGGAATGTGCTTGTTTTCATGGTTGTATGATATGCTTGTAATGCATAGGTCAGTAAGGTATGCGATTAGTGAGGTTCGTCATTAATGATGTTTTTGAAAATTTTGACCAGATTTGTATTCGTTGATTCAGCTTGTCATTTCCCTGTGGGTAATATGTTGATGAAGTGAAATGTTTCACTCCAAATTTATTGATAAATTGGATCAATTCCCCATATATGAATGTTGGTCCATTGCTAGAAATAATTTCAATTGGAAGACCAAAATGAGAAAAGATATTTGATTCTAGAAGGGAGATAATATGTTCATCATGTGCATGCTTAAGAGGAACTTCCTCGGTCCACTTTGTAAAAGTATTATGTTGCATTCAAAATGAAAATATGACTATCATAGGATGAAGGATTGATTGGTCCAATGAATTTTCTTCCCCATTTAGAGAAAGGAAAATCAGGTAAGACTGGTTATAAAGGCATAGCAGAGAACTTTTCTCTACCGGTAGACTTTTGGCATTCAATACAAGCTTGTACAAACTTATATGAATCCCTAAAGACAGAAGGCCAATAGTAACCAATTCTTAAAATTTCATGAGCATTGGCTTTGGCAGCGAAGTGTCCACCAATGTGAAAATCGGGATCTAATGATCCGTGAATTTATGTTAAAATATTTTTGGATGTTGTATCATTGACCCAATGTAAAAACAATCTGTCAACAGTCCTATGGAATAGTGAAGCATTCAAGATTATATATTTCAAGGCCTTAAGTTGAGTCCTTGTTCATTCATTATGTTTGAGATTATCTAGACATCTTTCATATTGTAAATAATAAATTATATTCTGATACCAGGGATGTGCTGCTAAATCAAGATTTCCATATTCAATTAGAAATAGTGCAAACAAGGCATCTTCAATGTTTTCAAAAGAATATCTTGGTTTGGGATGATGAGCCAGGTGTAAGGATAAATCATGTCCCTTGATCATATTGGAAGTTTTGATCGAGAAATCATGTTATTGTATTTTGGCAAGCCAATGTGCAATATTTCTAGATAAGTGCATTTGTGAAAGAAAAGATTTTACTACAAATAAAGGGACTTTTACATTGGTGGTTTTCCTAGAATTAAATGATGAAAATTTTCAATAGATTTAACAAGAGAAAAAGTGTGTTTTTAAATTAAAGTATATTTGAATTCAACATCAAATAGACTCTAACTCATGTAAGCTATTGGTTTCTCATTTTTATGATCATCTTTCTGAAGAAGAATTGCAAAGACAGGTAGTTTAGTGGCATTTGTGTAAATGATAAAATCTTTTTCAAAATCAAGCTTTGCCAATACTGGTGTAGAACTAATTGCATTTTTAATTTCTACAAGATCCTTTTTAGTATCATCATTCCAGGTCAAAGATCGATCTTGCTTTAACATATTATAAATAGGTTTTACCATTCTAGCAAAATCAGGAATAAATCTTCTAACAAAATTTATCTTACCCATGAATGATTGGATTTCCTTTTGGAGGATGGGGATTGAATATTTTGAATGGAAACAACCCTCTCTATATCAATATTGATGCTTGATTCATATACAATATGTTTGAGGATTTTTCCTACAGTGACGTCAAAAATTGATTTTGTAGGCTTCAATGACATTCCAAATTTTCTACAACGAAGAAAAACTTGTTTAAGATTATCAAAATGATATTCTCAGGTTTTTGAATAAACAATTAAATCGTCAGGATAAATTTGAATTATTTTACCGATCAGATCCTTAAAATCTCTTTTCATAGCTCGTTGAAAGGTAGCACCTGCATTAATTAAGCCAAAAGGCATTCATTTGTAGGAAAAGGTGCCCCATCATGTGGTGAAGGTGGTCTTATATTTGTCAATCCTATTGACACGAATTTGTTTGTATCCTGAAAAACCATCAAGAATTGGCATCATCTGAGATCATGTCATTAGTTGTAAAATAAGTTCCATATTAGGAAGAGGGAAATTATATTTAACACTTGCCCTGCTCAAGGCACAGAAATAAACACATAATATAATGTCTTCGTTCTTTTTTTGTACCGACACAAGGTTTGATACCCATTCTAAATACTTAACAGGAAAAATTGTATGGGCATTTATGATATTTTTTGTTTCTCTTTCCTAATCATTGCTTCTAATGTAGGATTGATTGTTCTCTATCTATGCCTTACTAGCTTTGCTCCTTCTTTAATAGGAATTGCATATTGTATTATACTAGGATGAAAACCACGCAAATATTTGTAAGACCATGCAAAGACATCTCTAAATTCACGGAAAGGATCTGTAAATTTATGTTTCTCTTGTTCTGAACATTGAGCTCCAAGATTTAGAGTATTTAGGTCTTCTTGAGTCCCAATGTTCACAAAAATGGTGTTTCCTATCTTTCTTTTTTATTCTTCCTCTTTGTTTTCCTTTTTATTTCTTACATCACTGGATGATAATGAGCTTTCCAAAGGAGTCAAACCCTTTGGAAATTTGTTGTCTTCTAGAGATATTATCTTCTTTCTTTTCAAGGGCTTATTCTGCAAAAAGGAACATATGCTTTCATCATCAGGAAAAACTTGTTAAGATTCAACATTATGTAGAAAATGAGGACGATATAGTGACATAAATGTACAATCTGATCTTTAAGGGAGCAATTGCATTCAAATCTGCCATTGAATTCAAATCTCTCCTTATATGAGTAATATTGAAAAATAGAAGATTAGAAATTAACTTGCAAACCACTTGTGTATATCTCTTTAACAATTTATTAGATGGGATAAAAATTGTTTTAACCAAATTGACAATAAGCTCAGAATCCCCAAATACAGAAAGATGATAATAGTTAAGATTAAAATCATTCTATATTCCAAGAATCAAGACCTCAAATTATGTTACGTTATTAGTACATGCAAATTCTAATTTGTAAGAGAAATTGTGAAATTTTCCTACAGGAGAATAGAGTATTATACCAGTTTCATTGCCTTCATTAGAGCATGCACCATTAAAGTGTGTCTGCCACATACCATCTTCAGGGTCAGGAATTTGTATAGAAGAATCATTATCTTCTTCTAAAAATATTGAGTGGACATTGATATCCTCTTCGATATAATTTACATGTGGTTGAGGTACTTTTTCAATGTATGGTGAGATTTGTCCTTCCCAAAGAACAATGATATTCTTACCATTTTGGGGAAGGGACGTGTGTGTTCCATCCAATGATATGTATCCACCAATTAAATCATGTCAGTATCTTCCTAAAATTATAAAATAGTTTCTTACTGGCATATCAATTACTTGAATATTACAGGTGGTCCTAATTTCATGATGTGCACACAAAACCAAAGTTACATCTTTGATTTCACCAATGGTGGTTAGTTGCTAATAATTATATGACAACATACTCTTTGAATTTTCATTGGTGCATGAAAGACCTGATTCTTCCACGATAATTATAGATATAACATTAGGACAAACCCCCCATCAATCAGAAAGCAATGTGCAATATTTTCCATAATCTTTATTGAAACATAAAAAGGAGGATTTTTTACACAATTCCTAGGATTATATACACCTAATTTATTTATATACATTTCTTCTTCATTTTTTTCCTCAGTCAAACTGGCAACAGTGGAAGATTTACCTTCCATAAAATATTTAAGGTGTTTTTGTTGTTCAGGAGTAGTTACCATATCTAATAAAGATGCATATGCTTTAATGTTAGCCAATTGTTTCAAAATATTATATTTTGATGAAGAATATGAGGTTGGAATTACCTCTATAATCTGAGTACCCCTTATGATTTGAGGATCAGTTTGATGAGAGGATGTACTTGAAGCAAAATTGGTTTTAAGAGAACTACCCTTGTTCTTGTTCTAATAGGATTTATTTTTATTATCAACCATCATTACATCCTCTTCATAAACCCAATATAAGGCAACAATCTTTGTATCAAATCTTTTTCCAAAGATGTGTTCTCTCACGTTCTTTTTAATATCACAAGTGTTCTCATCATGATTCTTCTCAAAAAAAGTACACCAAGTTCTTGAGAGTATTGCCTTAGGTTGAAAACTATGAGTCTAATTCCTAAAGGCAACCTGAGTGGAGGTTTCTACAAAAGTAGATGTCACCCCCTTTCTCTCGAAAGCAATCATTATGTTGCTCATATCGTGTACAAGTTGTAACACAATCGACACATCATTTTGTTTGACATGGTCCTCAACAGGAAGTATTGTTCTTGTCAATTGTTCCTCAAACTCTAAACAAGTTTGCAATGCAGATCCCAAACTGTTAGCATTCTTTTCTTCTAACCTATGATGATAATAAGATGGTAATGCATTATAAATATGCAATAAAGCAACTTCATTGTGGGGTCAAATGATTTCTGGAATCTTATTACACAATTTAGTGAAACATAAGTTAAAAGACTTGATTGTTTCACCTTTGTTGTAAACAAGATTATTATAATATTTCAACAAATCCATTGGACTTTTAGGTTTTCCATAAGTTGATTTAAACCAATAAGATAACCCAACCCAAGTTGAAAATACTTTAGGTGGTACTTCAAAGAAATCGGCAGTAGCCTTTCCTTCCAAAGAATTAACAAATAATCTAATGCATGTATCATTGTCATTTCCCCCAATGTTGTGACGTGCATTTGAAAACACAACTAAATGTTCATTGACAAAAATGGTTCCATTGTTAGAGAATTTGGGCAAATGATATTTAAACTTTGAAAGAGGAGTGGTAGTTGGATTCATATCTAAAGGAGAGGATACATGCCAAGGAGTAGTGGTTGCATCCTCTTCAAATTGGAATTAATTATATTGCTTGATCACTTTTGTACGATTTGTGGTTGATTGGACAGGATTAAAGTGACCATACATGCTTTCAATTAAGTATGAGGAAGAAGTTTGTGATGAAGTAGGTCCACTAGTATTACCAGAACTACTAGAAGAAATCATCGTGACTTTCTTGGGAGAGAAATATATCGATAAACTTGTAACTTCAGTCTCATAATTAGATCGGGATCGTCAAATCCTTGGCTGAAGGTTTTCTAAGATTGATTTTCTTCTTCCAATCTCAAATAAAGGATCAAATTCAGGAGGGTCACCTTTTGTTCATTTTGATGACCGAGATTGGGTGGTCTTAAGACAACCTTCTAACTAGGAGGTTGATTACGAGCTTGCCTTTGAATGGATTCTCTTTGTTCTTGAATTTCAATATCACAAGTGATAAATTCCCAAGAACGTTCAAGCTCTTCACGTGTGAGGGAAGTTTCTAAAACAAAATCAAAGAGACCTGAAGTGGTACTTCTTTGGTTAGGAAGAAGAAATCTTAAGTTTGGTTGTTGTGGGGTAGGAAAAGTCATTAAACCAGAAAAAGAAAAAGAACCAGAGAGAAGAAGAGATTCTCCCCAGTATGGTCACCAAATAAATTTCGATGCGAGGAATGGTAAAATCCTCACTCAAGCATTTTTGAATCTCCTCGAGCTAAGTGATATATACAGGATTATAACCCTAGGTTTATAGCGTGTCAAAAGTATCAATAAGACCTCAAGAAATACCATTCTTGGATCTGATGTGAAATACAAATATAAAATTTTGTGTCTTTGTATAATATATATATATATATATATATATATATATATATATATATA
>CBVK0101273938.1:0-26911 GCA_900067695.1 Picea abies | reverse complement strand
AATGTTGTATATTTTGTATGCCAACTGCAAAGGGCCTAAGAAATCATCTTAAATTACAACTGCTGTAGCCACCCAGTGCAGGACCCCTTCTTAAATAATACACTGCAGAACTCATGCCTTTTTCAGGGTGCTACCCCTCATCAATGGCCAGATAATGCTGTACGTTTTGTATGCCAATTGAAAAGGGCCTAAGAAATCATCTTAAGTTACGACTATTGTAGCCACCCAGTGTGGGAGCCCTTTTTAAATAATACACCGCAAAACTCACTCTTTTTTAGGGTGCTACTCCTCATCAGTGGCCGGACAGTGTTGTATGTTCTGTATGCCAACTACAAAGGGCCTAAGAAATCATCTTAAGTTACGACCGCTGTAGCCACCTAGTGCAGGACCCCTTTTAAAATAATACATTGCAGAACACATGGCTGTTTCGGGGCACTACCTTTCATCAGTGTCCAGACAATGATGTACGTTCTATATTCCAACAACAAAGGGCCTAAGAAATCATCTTAAGTTACGGTTGTTGCAGCCACCTAGTGCAGGACTCCTTTTTAAATAATACATTGCAAAACTTGCACCTGTTTCGAGGTGCTACCTGTCATCAGTGGCCAGACAGTGTTGTACGTTCTGTATGCCAACTGCAAAGGGCCTAAGAAATCATCTTAAGTCACGGCTGTTGTAGCCACCCAATGCAAGACCCCTTTTTAAATAATACATCACAAAAATCGTGCATGTTTCGGGGTGCTACCCCTCATCAGTGGCCATACAATGTTGTACGTTTTGTATGCCAACTGCAAAGGGCCTAATAAATCATCTTAAGTTACGACTGCTATAGCCACCCAGTGCAAGACCCCTTTTAAATAATACATCGCAAAACTCACACCTATTTCGGGGCGCTACCTGCCCTTTACAGTTGGCATACATAATGTATAACATTGTTTGGCCACTGATGAAGGGTAGCGCCATGAAACGGGCGTGAGTTCTGCGATGTATTATTTAAAAAGGGGTCCTGCACTGGGTGGCTACAATAACTATAACTTAATATGATTTCTTAGGCCCTTTGTAGTTGGCATACAAAACGTACAACACTGTATGGCCACTGATGAGGGTGTGCGCCCTGAAACATGCATGAGTTTTGCGATGTATTATTTAAAAAGGGGTCCTGCACGGACCTCTGAATCAGGAAGATAATCAGGCTCCACAACCAACAGTTTCCAAGCCTGCAACTTCTTTGCCACCTTGCCCTTCATGGCTTCAACTTCAATTATCCCCCTCCTAGCAGCTCCATCAACTGAAAATAGTTTGAAGGTATGAAGGAATTTCATGGAGCAACCGTGGTGAAGCCTCTCAACAAACATTAGTTCCTCCAAACTCTCGCTAATTCCTAAATACGTTCTCTCAGTATGGCTTATGCAGTTTCTTTATGCTACTTATGGTTGATGCAATTTCTTATATTACTTATGGACCCTATGCAGTTTCTTGATGCAGTCTCAAGTCTAACAACAAGAAGTTTAGGAGTATTTTCCTACAACAAGTGTTTCATGTTAATAATTAATAAAAGTAGTGATAGGTTTTGATAGCCGACTATTGAAGTTTGTTCATTGTTTTCTACAAAATATATCAAATCACAAACAACCCACATCCTTGTACAAAACCAATAATATTACAATAGAAGAAAACAAGAGATGGTTTGCCTTTTGCATACTTCTTCTTGTGCTTGTAGGCTTGCTTGCTTGCTTTACCAAGTGTTGGTGTAATCATAGATGTTGGGGTCATATTCTTGCTATCTTTCTTCAAGTTTGCACAAGATGTTGGAGTAATGGATTATTGCCTACTCCATTTTCCATTGTCTTTTCTTCAGTTTAAGTGGCCATTTCTTTAGTGTCCTTTGCCTTGACAGAGGTTATATTGGTGATCTTAGTTTCTCTGAGAGCCAAACATTTTGGATATGGGTTGCATTTGTTTGCCTTGATATGCTGTCATTCTTTTATGAGTTTGGAGCATTCACCAACTTCCTCTTCACCACCAATCCCTAAGCCTTCATTCTTTAGCCTAGGTTCCACTACAATGGGGTCTTTAATCCCTTGGCCTTTCTCACAAGGTCCTTGGCCATTGTAGCCCATTTACTTCATTAGCTTAGAGCCTATGCCCTTGGTATGTGATTCAAAACTACCAAAAGACCCTTTTGCTGAATCACTATGAGAACTCACGCTTGTTTCGAGGCGCTACTCCTCATTAGTGGCCAGACAGTGTTATACGTTCTATGTGACAAATGCAAAGGGCCTAAGAAATCATCTTAAGTTACGATTGTTGTAGCCACCCAATGCAGGACCCCTTTTTAAATAATACATCACAAAGCTCATGCCTATTTTGGGGCGCTACCCCTCATCAATGGCCAGACAATGTTGTATGTTTTGTATGCCAACTGCAAAGGGCCTAAGAAATCATCTTAAATTATGTTGTAGCCATCTAGTGCAAGACCCCTTCTTAAATAATACACTATAGAACTCATGCCTTTTTCAGGGTGCTACCCCTCATCAGTGGCCAGATAATGTTGTATGTTTTGTATGCCAATTGCAAAGGGCCTAAGAAATCATCTTAAGTTACGACTACTATAGCCACCCAGTGCGGGAGCCCTTTTTAAATAATACATCACAAAACTCACTCTTGTTTAGGGTGCTACTCCTCATAAGTGGCCAGACAGTGTTGTATGTTTTGTATGCCAACTGCAAAGGGCCTAAGAAATCATCTTAAGTTACGACTGTTGTAGCCACCTAGTGCAGGACCCCTTTTAAAATAATACATTGCAGAACACACGGCTGTTTCAGGGAACTACCTTTCATAAGTGGCCAGACAGTGATGTATGTTCTGTATTCCAATAGAAAAGGGCCTAAGAAATCATCTTAAGCTACGGTTGCTATAGCCACCTAGTACAGGACCCCTTTTTAAATAATACATTGCAAAACTTGTGCCTGTTTCAAGGCGCTACCTGTCATCAGTGGCCAGAAATTGTTGTACGTTATGTATGCCAACTACAAAGGGCCTAAGAAATCATCTTAAGACACAGCTACTGTAGCCACCTAATGCAGGACTCCTTTTTAAATAATACATCGCAAAAATCACACCTATTTCGGGGTGCTACCCCTCATCAGTGGCCATACAATGTTGTACGTTTTGTATGCCAATTACAAAGGGCATAAGAAATCATGTTAATTTACAACTGCTATAGCCACCCAACGCAAGACCCCTTTTAAATAATACATCGCAGAACTCACACTTGTTTCGGGGCACTACCTGTCAGCAATGGCTAGACAGTGCTTTATATTTTGTATGCCAACTGCAAAGGGCCTAAGAAATCATCTTAAGTTATAGCCTTTGTAGCCACCCAGTGCGATGCATTGTTTAAAAAGGGGTCCTGCACTGGGTGGCTATGACACCTATAACTTAAGATGATTTCTTAGTCCCTTTGTATTTGGCATACATAACATATAACATTGTTTGGCCACTGATGAAGGGTAGCGCCATGAAACAGGCGTGAGTTCTGTGATGTATTATTTAAAAAGGGGTCCTGCACTGGGTGGATACAACAACTATAACTTAATATGATTTCTTAGGCCCTTTGTAGTTGGCATACAAAATGTACAGCACTGTATGGCCACTGATGAGGGTGTGCGCCTTGAAACATGCATGAGTTTTGCGATGTATTATTTAAAAAGGGGTCCTGCACTGGGTGGCTACAACAACTATAACTTAAGATGATTTCTTAGGCCCTTTGCAGTTGGCATACAGAATGCACAACATTATCTGTCCATTGATTAGGGGTAGTGCCTTGAAACAGGCTTGCGTTATGTGATGTATTGTTTAAAGGTTTTCAGAGGATGTGCTTACCACATTTCCCTTAGTGATGGTGCAAACATCTATTCTAGAAATAGAAGGCTTTGCCTCTTCCTTGATCACTTGGAATTTTTGAAGTTTTGTCAACATTTCCTCCTTGGTTGGCAATTCTTGTTGTAGTTGTCCCATCATTTGAGTACACCTCTTCTCTTGGTGACCATCCAATTGATTCACCTTTTCTCCCAACTACATAAGTTGAACATTGAACAAATCCTAGCTCTTCGTGGCATTGGTGATGGAGCCTTGGGGTTTTATCAACTATTCCCTCATTGAATCCATAAAATGTTATGAGGTTTGGAGCTCATACTGCAAGTCTTAATCTTTTTCTTAATTGCTGCAACTTCTCTCTTAGTCGTTGATTCTCTTCCTGAATCTGCTCATTGATGGCTATCAATTCTTCCATCCTTTTTAAAGCCTTACCCATGGTTGCTTTGCCTCAATGTGCACTTGCCGAGGATACATTGCTTTGATACCATTATGATATGTAATTGCTTAGCCTATGGTCAAGTCAATTCACCAATGAAAATGCTATTAACTTTTTTTTAAGTTGGAAATTAAATATTCTTTACTGTGTTGGTTTATTTTATCTTGTCGTGTCTTGTTTCTATCAATCACTGCTATGTAATTGTCTTATGACTGTGCTATTTCTATCTTTAGAGTTTTCTGTGCTTCTAAACAAAGAATTTGAAACATCAAACTCACGCAATCACACATCATAAATGGTGGATTTTTAGGGTCACGGCCAAGCCAGACACCAAATTGGTGTATGAGACCCCCAGAGGATTTACCTTGGAAACCCAAATGGAAAAATCAACATCAAATTGGAGGCTTGCTCGTCTCCAAAGAATCTCATGTAATCGTTGTCTACAAATTGGGCTCAACTAGAGCTCTATTATTCCTATGTCAATGACTTAAGGGAAAAGGAAAGGGTACCACTCTTAATTTGATTTTGATAACACAACTAGGAAAACAATGGTGTATAACGTAGATTCTTGTTTTCTCTAGATTATGACCAAGAAAATTCAGCGATGGCTTCCTCTTATTTGGAAGAAAGCCTCACCAACCAAATTGTAGGAGATGTCTTGCTATAGACACAACAACAAGTTTGTCCTTCTTTTTCTTTGGAATCTTGTCTCTCACGGGCGAGGATGACTTCTCTATCTTTGCATGAGTATTGGATCTCCTTCATGGTTAATTGGAAGGCTTTTTCCTTCTTCACTGTTGTAGAGTGGGCAACTTCCAAAATTAGCCTTAAGTGCCCCAATGAACCAATTGCAATGATCCCAGAATGTCTAATCAACACAATTTGACACGGCTATTTCGCTAATCTTATTGAGTGCATGAGCTCTTTCTATTAGGAGTGGATTTATCAACTTCTCCTTTGCAAATGGAATGGGGAATCACTTTCTTCCCTCACTGCAAGGTTCCCTTTGCATGAACCAGTTCACTCTCTCAGCAGAATCCCCATAAATTGTTTTCCTTTCTCAAACTCCCTTTTATTTTTACTACTATGGCATGCAAGATGCCATCGACCTCCCAACTGTTTTCCAAGAGATGGTTACAGTTTCCCCGATGTTTCAAATTATGAAGAATTTGAGCAACTTTGGCTTTTATTGGATTCCATGTGGCATCTTGTGATTGGTTAGAGGGTCCACGTGTCGACACACTAGATGTCCATGCCCTCTACCACCTTCTTTATTGTAGGGCACTTGCTTTTGTTATAAGGTAGAAGTTTTGTTTCTGAACAGAGCATGTCTTGTGCTTCATAGGCCATTAGCCCTTTCCTTGTTCCCTTTGTGCAGAGTACAAAGTTAGACTCTGATCTAACTGTTATCGGGCTAATTTTTAAGTGCGGACACAAATCAATCCCCCTAGTTCACTATGAAACTAGAACAAAACAAGACAGTACACTACTCTTTCCTTAGATTTCAATTATCAAATGAGAAATGGATCTAAAACATATCTTTTAAATATCAAATATCCGACTTCTCCAATGCAATCCAAGCTCCATCGTAAGGCTTATGGAGAAATATCTACAAAGGAACACAAGCCAATGAAGACAATAATAACAGAGTCTATTCGATATGAAACTATGTACATGATCAAGGAATCATACAATATGAACAAATAACATTCATATAGGAAAGAAAAGTATATTTGTATTAAAGAATGTGGAAGAAAGATACAACCAGATGCCTTGATGTTGTCAAGTTCCCTCCAACAATTCCTTGCTTCCCACACACTTCTAATCCATGAATTTTGAGACTGTAGATCTGATAGCTACTCACAATCTATCTTGACAAAGCAAAGCTCAAAAAACTCTAACCAAGATAACAATCTCAAGCCAAATTTTCAATCCCAAAAGCTAACTTTCTCCATGAGAGCTCCTCTCCTTTTGTAAGTTGAAGAGGATAAGGTGAGGAGGTTAGGACGATCCCACTAAATCATGAAAGCGAGTAAGATCCAAACCGTTCAGAGGCCACCTCACCATAGAAGCTTCTCCTTCTAAAAGCATCAAGAAGATGCTCGTTTTTCCCACGTATAGGAATCGCTGCACCCTAGCTATAGTGTCGCTTGTGGCGATGTCGCAGTCTAGTTTTAGAGCAGGGTGCGAAAATCAGGCATCTCCACACCCTGCGTATAGTGCAGCCCGTGACGATCTTCCTTAATAGGATTTTTACAAAGGAAAATACAACTTTTTCTCTCAGGAAAAGTTCTTCTCCCTTCTTTTTTCAGGAATTTAGGCCACTAACCCCTCTGAAGGCAACAGACAGTTTTACATCATTAACAGACATAAGGTTGATGAAAATAATGTTAACAGAGAGCCCCCCAAAGTATGAAGTTAGAACAGAGTGATAGCTGAAATACTTTGTCGGGTGTGTGTAGGGAACAAGGAACACGTTGGTTAGAAACCTGCCAACAAACAAGGAAATAGTACAATAATATATCATCACTGAGGTAGGCATTCCCATACTCAGAATACAAATGACTCAAAGCATAAATGCCAACATGCAAAGATCCATGTCAAGTAAGACAGGTCATGGCCACCAAACATACACTGTGGATCCATGACAATATGACTCAAATCTGAACATAGCCACCAAAAATACACTGTGGATCTATGTGTTAAAGACTCAAATTTTAACATAGACATGAGACATACACTATGGATCTATGCACCAGTACAATCTGAATATACTCCAATGCAACTTGAATCTATCAGAAAAGATCCAGGGTCTTCATCTCCACCACTCTATAGTACGAATCTTACCATGTGAATACATGTGCTGAAGTCGAACATGGTAGAAACCACTTGATTACCGGTCATTAATGAACATCGTTAACAAGTGCAAGGTAAATTACCATTAATTTCAATGACCCCCAAGGTACTCTAGTACAATCCAAGGAATGTGAATTAATGAGCTGAAGTCAAACACTTGACGGAATCTCCTGATCAGGGGTCAATAATGATAACCCACTGTCGAAAGTGAGGAAACCTTCCATTGAGGCATGTAAGTTCCAAGGTACCAATTAGTTTTTAAGTCTAATTCCTGGATAATGAGTTGAAGTCGACATGAAAAGACTCATCACAGGAGGGCTTTAATGTATCCCCCATCAATGACATGAAACAAGTAACAATATTTGAAGTAGATCAGAGTAACAAGTGATTCAGGACTGACTCAGGGATGGCCGACGCAATAGAAGGATTAAGGACTACAGAAATGGACGATGCAATAGAAGTATTTATGGGTTGAACTTCTCTTTGAACATATTAACGACATGACAACTGTCTTGGAAACATTGACTCAACAACAGGGATCATAGACCAATTTGTATTCTTATAAAGGAGTATGATCAAGAGACAAGCGGATTTTCCAACCTAGACACAAAGTGAGTGAAAGGGTGTCATGTTCAAAAGGTGACTCTTCCATAGAATATAGGTTTAGACACATTTCTTTCCCAATTTTTCCCCCACCATTTCTGGCGAGTACCTCTTTATTTTTACACAAGCTTGAGGAGGATAACATATGCTTGAACTTTAAGCTCATCCTTCGGATGAGTCCCTCAGAGTATGTTTAACGAACCCTAGGAAGGAGTGGTTTGGTCCCATATGGGTCTTTTGATGTTTGTTTAATGAGTCTAAGGAAATAAAACTCAAGGGTTTTTCATTTTAGAGAGTTTGAAAAACACTTAACGAAAACACCAAAATGTCCTTTTTCATAAAATAGTCTGATGAGACCAAAAAAGAGATAATCTACCACTCAACAGACGTTTTCTTCAAATACTTTAACGAGCGTGAAAAGAAATAGATTGCTCGACAATCTTTTCATGTTTAGAGAGTCTGAAAAGAGCTTAAAGGGAACTCTAGGGGGTTCCTTTTTCGTATAACCTTTACGAGTCCGAAAAAGTGATAAAAGTTTACTTGGTTACATTCTCATGTATTTACAAGCGCGATAAAGAACAAAGACTAAGCTCTCGTAATTGTTTTCATTTTTACGCAAGCTTAAAACAAAATGAAACAAGGCTTGGGATAGAATTTATTTTTACACAAGCTTAAAATTAGCCAAAACTATGCTTGGACCTGGTTTCATTTTTACACAAGTGTGAACTAGAGAAAACTATGCTTGAGGTAGGTGGTTTCATTTTTACACAAGCTTGAACTAGATAAAACTATGCTTGAGACTTCCTGAAGCATGGTTGGTACTTAGCCCCCAGTTTCAAAAGCTAGTGGCTCAACTTTAGCATGAAGTCCAGAGGCTGGAAGCATTTCCCCCCAAGCTTCATTCATCCAATAGGACAGGTGGATGAAATGAAGCTTCAAATACTATATGTAACAGAGTACTTGACTCAATCGAAGAGGGGAGAAATCTATTTCATTTTTTAACGAGCTTGACACAAGAACATGAACTATGCTCGAGAATCTAGGTTCAATCCTAAACCTTTGTTTCATTTTTTAAAGAGATTGACACAAGAACAAGAACTATGCTCGTAACCTCTGTTTCATTTTTTAACGAGGTTGCCGCATAGACACAAAAAACTATCCTCGTAGCTGGTTTCATTTTTTAACGAGCTTGAAATTAGAAAACCATGCTCAAAGATCTTCTTGAGCATGGCTTCCAAGAGGACAATGCTCTGGAAGGACACCATGTCAAAGGACAAAACTCAGTCATGGCTTCCAAGAGATCTTCATTTGATGGACGAAACACACTCTGGAAGGAACACATGTCGAGGGCTGCGATAGGGGTAAGGAGATCAAGCTCCAATAGCCCTACCGAAGAGATCACCATGTCAACTACTGGATCTAAGTCATAAGAGATGTATCTTACAACAAGAGGCTCATCATCATCGACAGGTGAAGACATGGGAGACAACGCCACATAATTGACTTGTGGCAGGGGTGATACGGTCTACATATACGAACCGTTTAGGGAGGTAATCCAATCGGGGCTGATGAATGAAAGTTGATCAATAGTCACAATTATTCTATCGTGAAGGAAAGATATCACACGAAAAAGAGTGGACACAATAGCTTTCATGGCATAGATATAATCTCGCTCAAGGAGTAAAGTGAAATCCAAGGGGTCTTGGACTACAATGACATCCATCCATAAAGACAGTTTTCCCTCCCAAAGTTACAGGAAACCGAGGAAGGGTCCCTAAAGGTTGACTGGTTCTTCTGTTAAAAGCTAATAGATTTTGCGTAACCGGTGCAAGTTGAGGACAACCCAAAGCTTGCCAAGCAATAGAGGACAAAATACTAACAAACGCACCTTCATCTATCAACGTTTGAGGAATGTCTTGACCACAACCTTGCACTGTAATGGAAAGGAATGTGAGGGGGAAGACGAGGTCTAGTTAGCACACCCTAATCAAAAAAGATGGCCTCATTACTTTGAGGAGGTTCCACGGGAGAAGGAGGAATGCCCCTTAGCACGGTAGAGTCCACATCAACAAGAAAAATGTGGGCAGTATTGGGTTTACTCTCGAGCGGGAGAGTAGGATTGACTGATGACGAGATCAGCTCGACACTTGGGTTTCATTCTTCAAGGGGAGAATGGGTCGATGGGTGGAAATGGATCGATCGCTTGGGTTTCACTCTATGGTGGGAGAGTGGGATTGACCAAGGATGGGATTAGATCAACCACTTTGTCAACTGGTTCAACTAAGGACGTGACTAGATTGACTACATGATTAAGTGGACTGATCAATGAAGGGACCGGATTGATCATTCCATCAACTACAGGTGGGTCGAGAGTAAGCTTGCAATAAGCAGCTGGAAGTTGACGCTGGGAAACAGTTATGTCTTCCAGTAATTTCGAGGCTTCATCCATACGAGGGAAAAGGTGAGTTAGATGACTTCCTTTGCATAACATACACATAAACTTGACTCTACTTTTCTTTTTCCCAACTGTATCGTGACTAGTTGACGAGAGGTCATCAACATGTTGTTCAGAGGCTGATGACATGGGTTGGCGAGGGTGTGTAGACCATGCTTCTATAACCTTGGATAGACCAAGGCAATCCTTAAGAAGATGGCTACCCTTACAAATCTTGCAAGGGTACTTGGGCTTACGGGTTGTTTGGGTGATCTTGGCACCATCTACACTCCCAACATGATTAACAGTAACTGGTTTCTTTCCAACATGTCCAACAGTGGTTGGAAGTTTGGACCCTTGTTTATCTTTCTTCTTCTTATTCTTCCTTTTCCTCTTCTTCTTATCCACCGGGTTACTAGCTTCAGAGCTTTCACTCAGCAAAGAAGATGAAATAGAAGAAGACCTTGCAAGTGAAGAAGGCGAAGAAGGAAAAGGACCAACATGAGGTTGATGTTCTTGGGGGAAAGTGCTTACAACTGAAGCACTTGCTACATTCAGGATTACCTGAGTGGAAAACAACCATACTGGTAATCCAATTGTGAGTTCTGGAAGGCTCAAAGTAGTGATGTGAGGAGGACCAATGTTTCCGTAAGAAGGAAAAATAAAAGGTTCCCCTGGAAAAGGGGTTCCTTCATTGGTCGTTCTGGGAACTGATGCCATGAAAACAAAAATCCAATCTAGAGTTCGTAGGGAAAACAAACAACACATGCTAAAAATCTAGTAAACAAGCAAGCAAACAAAACCTTCTTACAATGAACGCACTAGTGAGTGATGAAATCCAATGTCATGGGAACAAAGTAAGAAGGGGCTGAGATAGAGCAGGTGGAAAAGTTACGTTGACGACCTGCTTAACGGACTTACACCCTGGTGCAAGATCCCACACATAAACGTGGGTATACCCTCAAGTAAGAAGGGGTTAAGATAGAGTGGGTGGAAAAGTTACATTGACAACCTACTTAACAGACTTACACCCTGGTGCAAGCTCCCACACATAAACGTGGGTATACCCTCCAAGGATCTCGAGTGAGTTTGGCCAACGTCAATTCCAGGTACCATGAAGACTTGCCCCTCCACAGTCACCTCGTGTAAAGACCCTAAAGAGATAGGCCACTAAGGTTACCAATTACTACAATGATGCCTGGGGAAACAGTCGACAGTCCGATCCACACGCAAAGACAAGGTATCTAGCTCGAAATCAACTCGAGAAGCTTCCACACATAAACGTTGGTATACCCTCAAGTGACCCCCAATAATACGTGCAGTCTCTACACCAACGCCAACAAAGCAGGGTGAGTAACTCTGCCAGTCTTAATGCAACCTCAGGTTTGACCCTTGTGTGAGAAGGGCTTCCCAGGACAAAATGTAATAAGTGGATTTAGCGCTCCCTAACTCAAGATTCTATGTGTGTTTGCAACTTTGGAAAGTTATCTTTCACACCTATTCCAAAGCCCTACAACTAATCTAATGTAGGTTTGCTATCAGAAAATATAAAAATGTCTAATCAATTTTTATAAGCGCTTTGTTTTTAAGGTTCTTGTTACTCAAGAGGAAAAATGGCGTGGACTAAATGATTTTTTGACTGACTTTAAATAATGCAAAGAAATGCGAATGCAAATATTTCACTTTGATGAAAGCTATATTATGAGAAGGAGAAAATGTTTATCATTCCCAGAAGCACAATGTCCCAAAATTTTATTAAACTCATCAATATCAATATCTTCAAGAAATGAGACAAAGAGACTATACACCAAAAAATGCCAAAAACCATGCAATTTCGCTACATCAAATACAAGGATGCCCCCAATCTAATATAAAGCAAGAAGTTAAAATTTTTAGTTTCAAAGATAGCTAAAAGAAATAGAAACTCTCTATAAAACAAATCAACCCAAACAAATTCTCTCTTTTAACATGAATTATTTAATAAAAGAAAAATAAGTTCTTTCGCCAAACAATTCTAAAGAAAAAACAATGCTTTGTAATTGAAAGACACTCAAAGAAAGAGACCAAATCTTTCAAAAGCAAACAAAGCAAATATGGCTAAAAGTAGTTTCAAATCTATCAAGCGTACTGTAAACATATCATAATCAAACCCAAAAATTCACCCCAAAACCAAATCCAAGATCTGGGTAAGGAAAAACCATCAAAAATCAAAATTTTCACGTTCTTCGCAGGCTGTAGACTAACACAGTGTGTTGATTCCTAATCGTCGCAGGCCAGAGAACCAATATAGTGCAGAAATGTCGCACTGTGTCAAAAAGGTAGGGTGCATCGGTCCTAGATTGTCGCACTGTCCCTCAAAGCAGGGTGCGGCGATCAAAGGAAAATGGGAAAATAATAAAAAAAATAAGAAGGTTTTTTCAGTGAAGTTAAACAATCAAAGAGTTCATATGGATCTCCCAATGACTCAGAAAACAGAACCCATGCAATCAAAGAAAGAAAAACTAGGAAAACAATATGTCCCTAGCGGAGTCGTCAATTTTGTTATCGGGCTAATTATTAAGTGCGGACACAAATCAATCCCCCTAGCTACACTACGAAACTAGAACAAAACAAGACAATACACTACTCTTTCCTTAGATTTCAATTATCAAATGAGAAATGGATCTAGAACATACCCTTTAAATATCGAAGATCTGACTTCTCCAATGCAATCTGAGCTTCGTCATAAGGCTTATGGAGAAATATCTGCAAAGGAACACAAGCCAACGAAGACAAAAATAACAGAGTCTATTCGATATGAAACTATGTACGTGATCAAGGAATCATACAATATGAACAAATAACATTCATATAGGAAAGAAAAATATATCTCTATTAAAGAATGTGGAAGAAAGATACAACCAGATGCCTTGATGTTGTCAGGTTCCTTCCAACAATTCCTTGTTTCCCACACACTTCTAATCCATGGATTCTGAGACTGTAGATCTTATAGCTACTCAAAATCTATCTTGACAAAGCAAAGCTCAAAACCACTCTAACCAAGCTAACAATCTCAAGCCAAATTTCCAATCCCAAAAGCTAACTTTCTCCATGAGAGCTCCTCTCCTTTTATAAGTTGAAGAGGATAAGGTGAGGAGGTTAGGATGATCCCACTAAATCATGAAAGCGAGTAAGATCCAAACCATTTGGAGGCCACCTCACCATAGACTTCTCCTTCTAGAAGCATCGAGAAGATACTCATTTTTTCCATGTACAGGAATCGCCGCACCCTAGCTATAGTGCAGCTTGCGGCGATGTCACAGTCTAGATTTAGAGCAGGGTGCGAAAATCAGGCACTGTCGCACCCTATGTATAGTGCAGCCCACGAAGATCTTCCTTAATAGGATTTTTACAAAGGAAAATACAACTTTTTCTCTCAGGCAAAGTTCTTCTCCCTTCTTTCTTCAGAAATTCAAGCCACTGACCCCTCTGAAGGCAACATATAGGTTTACATCATTAACGGTCATAAGTGTGACAAAAATAATGTGTAACATCTTGTGATTGGTTAGAGGGTCCACATGTCGACACACTATATGTCCATGCTCTCTACCACGTATGCTGCCACCTTTTTTGTTGTAGGGCACTTGCTTTTGTTATACGGTAGAAGTTTTGTTTCTAAACAAAGCATGTCTTGTGCTTCATAGACCATTAGCCCTTTCCTTGTTCTCTTTGTGCAGAGTGCAGAGTTAGACTCCGATCTGACTCCCACCTTTTCCTCCATGCATGCTAGTCTTCCCTAGTCTGAACCCTTAGTATTGTGCCGTTTAACATTGTGTTGTGTAACTTGTGTGATCCTCACATGACCAAATACCCTGCATGTCAATTGCCTTATTTTTTATGTAGTGCGTGGAGCATCAAGCTCCCTTTCTTTTGATCCATGCCTCACATACTTGAAGCTTCAAATAACTTTTTCCTTAGCCATCTTTTTACACCTTTTTCCCATTCTTTGTGCAAAGTGTGGAGAAACAAGCCAAGCTCTACATGCTTCCTCTCCATACCTCCATGCGACTAAATTTTTGCATGTTTTCTTTTGCTTTAGCCAATTTCAAAGGCATTCACATGCTTCTCTCAAGGCATGAATACTGGCTTCAAGCATGGACATAAAGAAATGTTCTTAAGCATAGAATGACTAGAGAATTAACCTCATCCCTTCCAGATCTTTGAGGATCCAATTCGGATCTCACCTCCCCAATGGAAGGCCTCTGGTCCACAAAAAATTTGACTCTTACTAAGAGGATTCCTGCTCTTGAATTTTCTGACTGTGGGTAAATTTACTTCACACCATGCTTCCACTATGAAGAAAATGTAAAGGTCTTCATTCTCAAACGTGGCCCTCATTTCATCTTGTCCCATTGTACATTAGCTCAAGAAGGCACAAAGAAAACAATGGATGTCCTCTTTTGCAAACAAGTGTATTTGATCAGCGACCATATTGATGAAAATCCTGTTAAATTATGAGCATGATTTTGATCTGTAGGTTAACCTTTTAAATTCTGCAACACTTAGAACTTAGCTTAACACGATTCACAATACATAATCAATATTGAACGGTAATAACCATATACATTTACCAGCATGCATATTCACCACACATATCCCCTGGGGAAACCCTATACAGGGAGAAAAACCCCAGCAAACAATCTCCTTTTATTGCAAAATAGAATGTATGATCACTTACAAAAATCAACCACAAAATTATGCTCTTGAATGAGCTTGCCAAGATGACTTTGACCTGACTATGTGACCTGTAAAAGCAGGGAGACCTTGTTGTAATATTCTGCTGTTAGATACCAGCATTGTGGACAAAATTCATACGCTGCCTTAGGACTCCTTTGTTTCCTTTTCTGATAATATATATCAGCATTGTTTGCAGGGTACCTTCGTTGTCTTTTTGGACTGATATACACCAGTATTGTACAGAGAAATTTTGCTGCCTTTTGGACATCTATGTTGCCTCTCCTCCTTCACCCTTACACTACATAACAAGACGTGTGGAATGTGGGTCAAACTGTGTATAAGAAGGCGCTTGAGAGAAGAGAGTGAGAGCTCGAAATAGTAAGGTGGTTGCATGTGTTTCACAACTCGAATTAGAACTGGAGAAGAGACTTCACGTAGAACTGAACTTGACTTCAAATAGTTCAAATTAGAACTGGACTTTTTGACTCTACTCTTGCATTACAACATGCCCTTGAATTGGCAATGCATGGCATGCCAACTCACCATGAAACTCGACCTACAACTGGACATGCATGCGAACTAACTCAACATGCACTTGACATGCATGCAACTTGATATGCATGCATGCAAGCTGACATGCATGCATGCATGCAACTCGACCTTTACAACTTGAGTTTGACAACTCGAACTCGAATTTCAACTTGACCGTTTACAACATGAGTTTAAGAACTCATTCAATTTGACTCTTAACATGGCAATTTGAATTTCTCTTCATGGTGGATAATGTTACACGTGCCAATGCACTAGATCAATACATTTACATCATTTGCAATATAAGGAAGATTATTTGTTTCTAGCTCATAGGAATTTATGTTCAACCTAAATTTTGCTAGATGCCTTGAATTTTTCTCATGGCTCACAAGGCTTGACTAGGCTCACAGAGGTTGTATGTTCCCCTTGACTTTTGCACTAGACTATCTATGCTCACAGAGGTTGTACATTCCCCTTGACTTTTGCATTAGACTTACATCTTGACTTTTTTCTTAGACTTACAAAGCTTCTACCTTTGCTTTGGCTAGACTCATGAGATCATATAGCATCTCGTTCGTCCTGAATTTTAGTTTGACTCACAAAGGTTGTATGTTCCCCCTGACTTTTGTTAATACCTCACAAGACTAGTTGAATCTCCAAATCTCCCTAGCTAGCCTCAGGGTGGCCCACGTGGCCTCTCATTAGAGAATGATTGTCGATGCTGCCAAATTTAACACTCCCTCTCAGTGAGGGAGTCATTCTCAGCCACACCAAGATTACTTCTTAGCTACACAAACTATCTCAATGGAAATGTCTTCGTTAGGATATTAGCTACTTGCTCGCTCGTGGCTATGTACTGTAGCTTTACAGTTTTTCTCTGGACCAAGTCTCAGATGTAGTGGTACTTCATGTCAATATGTTTTGACCTGTCATGAAATACCAGGTTCTCTGTCATTTTAATGCAACTTTGATTATCACAGTGAACCACCATTGTCTCGAGCTTGTCACTAAACAACCCAGAAACCAATTTTATGAGCCATACTACTTCTTTGCTAGCATCACTTGCTACAATGTAGTTAGCCTCTGTTGTACTTTGTGTAGTGGATCCATGTTTCTTGCTTGACCATGAGATCATAATGGATCCTAAACTGAAGTAGTATCTGGAAGTACTCTTTTGGTCCATTGGGCTTCCTGCCTAGTCAACATCTGCATACCCATGCAAAAACAAACCACCAATGGATGTATATCTCAGACCATAGGTAATGGTCCCTCTGAGATATCTCAAGATGTGCTTTGCTGCCACCTAGTGTCTCTGTCTTGGTTCTTCCATGAACTGACTCATTGCGATCATTGCATAGCATATGTCTGGCCTGGAATGGATCATATACATCAATGATCCAATCAATTGTCTATACATGGTGGAATCCACCAAATCTGAATCTGTATCAGAATCATGCAACTTTCTAAGGTTGGTGATCATCGGAGTAGTCATGGATTTATAGTCCATCATACCAATCCTCTTTAACACATCCACTGTGTATTTTCCTTGTGCCAGAAATATCTCTCCTTGTCTTTGCCAAACTTCCAATCCTAGGAAGTAATGCATCGAGCCTAAGTCTTTCATCTCAAATTCTGAGATTAGCTCCTTCTTACACCAAGCTATTAGCCCTTCATCTCCTGTCAGAAAGAGATCATCAACATACATGATTAATATAACAGGTTGGTTCCTTGTTACCTTGAAGTACAGATTTGCATCAATGTCACTTTTATGAAAACGCTGACTTTTAAGAAAGTCGTCAATCCTTTCATACCAAACTCTGGGAGCCTGCTTAACACCATACAAGGCCTTCCTTATCTTGCATACATGAGTTTCTTTGTTATGCAGTAAAAAACCATTTGGTTGTTCCACAAAGACCTCGTGTTCAATGTTTCCATTCAAGAATGTTGTTTTTACATCCATCTCATGTAACTTCCAACCAAGAATTGATGCTAATGCAATAATAACTCGAATGGAGGTATACCTGGCTACTGGGGCAAAAGTCTCATCGTAGTCAATTCCTTATTTTTGAGTGAAGCCTCTGGCTACAAATCTTGCTTTGAACTTTTCCACACTCCCATTGACTACATGTTTGATCTTATAGATCCATTTGGAAGAGACCACTAATTTGTTCTTTGGCCTCGAAAAAATGTCCCAAACATTGTTCTTTAGAATATACCTGTATTCCTCAAGCATGGAATCCTTCCATACTTAATTTATATGCTTCTTCAAATGAACAAGGTTCGACATCACTGACGCTGCTCATCAGTGCAACATAGCCTCCAAACCTCTGAGGCCACTTACTTTCCTTGAAAGTTCTTTTGGGATCAACTATCTTTTCTGCTTCCTGCATTGTTTCTTTAAGCCATCCTGGCTTCCTTTTGGTTGGAGGTTCTTCAAGAGTTATTTCCAACTCTTTAGTAGGTTCTAAGAGCTCATCACCTGGCCCTACATGAGGTTCCTCCTTCTGATCATCCGACTCTTCATTTTCAGAAGAGGGTGAAGCTAGTTGAGTTGCTTCTGAATCCTCTTGAAGCTCTCTAGATTTCTTGAATGCGACTTCCTCATGGAAAGTCACATCCTTGGTTACCTCTATCTGCCTCTGATCTGGTACATATATCCTGTAAGCCTTGGATTTCTCACTGTACCCCACAAAAATCCCTTTCTCGCCCGAGGGTTCCATCTTTGTCCTCTTTTCCTTAGGGACATGAATATATACTGGACACCCAAATATCCTTAGATGTCCTACTTCAGGTTTGGTTCCTGAGAAGACCTCTTCAAGAGTCTTGTCCTCCAATATAGCATGAGGACACCTGTTTTGAATATATACGACAGTGGAGGTAGATTTTGCCCATAAGGAATTTGGCAGATTCTGGTCAAACATCATGGCTTTCGCTGCCTCACATATTGTTATGTTTTTCCTCTTAGCAACACCATTTTATTGAGGGTTATATGGCACGGTCAACTATCTCTTGATTCCTGCTTCCTTGCAGAATTCCTCAAATTGGAGAGATTCAAACTCTCCTCCATTGTCTATTCGAAGGGTTTTGATGTGTTTCTTTGTCTGTTTTTCAATAAATGCTTTATACTCTTTGAACTTATCAAATATGTCACTTTTTTCTTTAAGGAAATAGATCCAACATTTTCTTGAGCAATCATCAATAAAAATGACATAATACAAACAACCACTAAGAGAGGGAGATGACATGGGACCACAGACATCAGAATGAACTAGATCTAAGATGCCTTGAGCTCTACTGTCATTACTAGGAAATGCTTTTTTTATATTTTTACCAAGCATGCATCCTTTACAAATTTCATTTTTACTAAAAGCAATAGAGGGCATGCCACATACCATATTCTGCAGATCTGGGAGTGCTTTGTAATGAAGATGTCCAAGCCTTTTGTGCCACAACTTGCTAGAGCTAGTCGCATCATGAGCTAATGCTTCAACTGACTGTCCTGTCACAACATATAGTCCTCCTCTGCGAGTCCCAATAGGTTCTGCTATACTCAAGTGGCTACCTTTAGCCCACATAAGTGCCTTCCTATTCTTGAACATCACCCAATATCCTTTGTCCTCAAGGGTTGCAACTGATAATAGATTCTTCTTGAACCCTGGTACATATAATACTTCATCAACATGAAGCATAACCCTAGATTCAGATAGATCCTACTCCCTCTATCTTGTAACATTTGTCATTCCTAAGCTCAACCTACTCTGGAAAAGATTTTGTCTTGAAATCTGAAAGGATCTCTATTGTACCCTGTCATGTATTTTGATGCACCACTGTCTACTAGCCAAGTTTTCGGCCTTGTGATAACTGTCCTAGATAAAGAAGTAATATTCTTTTCTATTTTCTCTTCATTAGGAATTTTTTTATTTCTTTTGGATTCATCATCCTCAGCAGTTGAGGCATAATGTTTCCTTTTCCTTGGATTTTTCTTCTTATACTAGCAGTCTCTAGCAAAATGACCCAACTTATTGCAACTAAATCATTTAATCTTAGATGTATCGATATTCTTTCCTTTGAACATACCTTTGGTGTTTGACTTCTTCTGAGAGACTTTCTGGAAAGTGACCTTCTTTGTTCCCTTGAATCTTGATGCTAAAGTCGAATGCTCTTCTTTGTTTGGCTCGCTCATAGTAGCAATGCAACTCTCCTCTTGGAGACAATCATGCCATAACCTCTCAAACGAGGGTTGTATCTCTCTCCCACTAATGTTGGATAAGAAAGTTTCTCATGCAGAAGGAAGACCATCAAATATGCCTGTACTAAGTCATCATCATCCACTGTGACACCTGTGATCAACAACTGATTTCTGATCTGGGCTATCCTTCTTGTCCTATTCTGCTGTTAGATACCAACACTATGGACAGAATTCATATGCTGCCTTAAGACTCATTTGCTGCCTTTTTTGCTGATATATATCAACACTATTTTCAGGGTACCTTCGATGTCTTTTTGGACTGATATACACCAACATTGTAGCAGAGAACTTTTGCTGCCTTTTGGACACCTACGCTGCCTCTCCTCTTTCACCCTTACACTGAATAACAAGGCGTGTGGAACGAGGGTCGAACTGTGTATAAGAAGGCGCTTGAGAGAAGAGAGTGTGAGCTTAAAATAGTAAGGTGTTTGCATGTGTTTCACAACTTGCCTTAACCCTTCAACTTGAATTAGAACTGGAGAAGAGACTTCAATTAGAACTGATCTTGACTTCAAATAGTTCGAATTAGAACTGGACTTGTTGACTCGAATCTTGCATTACAACTCACCCTTGACTTGGCAATGCATGGCATGCCAACTCACCATGCAACTTGACCTACAACTGGACATGCATACGAACTAACTCAACATGCACTTGACATGCTTGCATGCAATACATGCAACTTGACATGCATGCGTGCATGCAACTCGACCTTTAAAACTTGAGTTTGACAACTCAAAACTCGACTTTCAACTTGACCTTTTACAACATGAGTTTAACAACTCATTCAACTCGGCTCTTAACATGGAAATTCAAATTTTTCTTCATGGTGGATAATGTTACATGTGCCAATGCACTAGATCAATACATTTACATCATTTGCAATATAAGGAAGATTATTTGTTTCTATCTCATAGGAATTTTATGTTCAACCTAAATTTTGCTAGATGCCTTGACTTTTGCTCATGGCTCACAAGGCTTGACTAGGCTCATAGAGGTTCTACATTCCCCCTGACTTTTGCACTAGTCTGTCTATGCTCACAAAGGTTGTATGTTCCCCCTGACTTTTTCACTAGACTGTCTATGCTCACAGAGGTTGTACGTTCCCCCTAACTTTTGCATTAGGCTTACATCTTGACTTACAAAGCATCTACCTTTTCCTTGGCTAGACTCAAAAGATCATATAGCATCTTGTTTGTCCTGACTTTTGGTTTGATTCACAGAGGTTGTACGTCCCCCTTGACTCTTGTCGAAACCTCACAAGCCTGGTTGAATCTCCAAATCTCCCTGGCTAGCCTCAGGGTGGCCCACATGGCCTCTCATTGGAGAATGACTGCCGATGCTGCCAAATTTAACAAATCCCACATAAATTCTGTTGGTGAAACAAAAGACTTGAGGTACAGTCTTATCTCCCATATGCAGATTTATCTCTCAGGGATTTTATCCTGTCCAGTGAAGAAATTGCAGCTTTCTTCACTGTTGAACTCTGTCATCTTGCATATCTTTGAAATAGAATAACTTGTTGTCTACCTCCTCCATGTCTCACCGAGCATTGTGGAAAATATAGAAGTAACACTTTGGCTGTCTAGGCATCTTTTTTTGGATGTGCTTAAGGAACTAAAGAAGGTCTGATGGTTCATCCTTCCATCATGGTAGGAGCACATGTTCTCAGCTACCCATATGATCCCTTCTTGGGCTTGCCTCATCTCTCTGCTGAAATATAGGATTCAAAACCTTGCCCCAATTTGTTGCCCTGGTTTCCACTTCTCGAGAAAGAGTAGTGTATACAAAACTATGCATCTTAAATGGCAATTGGAAAATGTGAAATAAAACACAGCAGCAAATAAAATCTGAAGAAACTATGTTCGTTCAATTATCAATGTGATCATAGTTTCTTGCTTTGAAGTTGTCGAGTCTTAAAATACCCATGCAAGCCAGCTTATTTGCCATACTCCAAGACTTTTCCATGGATAAATTCATTGCAGCTTCTATTCTAGGAGCCTTAAAGAGGATGCCCTCAAGGCTGCCACAAATAAGGGTAATTGACTTTGTCAAAATTCACGTAGGACTTGCACATGGCCTCATACCCATGTCACCTATGGACATTCTCCTGGCTCGCATGCTTTCAGGGTTGTGACTGCAGGAATATGCCCAAACCCATACAGGTTGTTCAATTGTAAATCAATGATGCTACAGAGATGCATACTGTGCAGGGTAAGAAGATGCAGGGCAAAACCGAAATCTATGACTTGTTTTTTAACAGACAAGGTTAATAACATTTACAGAAATCAACAATCTGCCATTGTTTTTAAAAGTCAATAACATAAGAAAACCATTTAATAGATCTCACCAAATCAAAAACTGGTTGACCTCCAAATGCCATTGTTGCAGGCACACATCTCCAACATCCTACCCTGTCTGAAGTAAAAGAATTGCCAATCGACGCATAGAAATGAAGCAATCATGCAATGAGGGTCTATGCTGGAGAGAAAAGGAGATGGAACCAAATGATAGAGAATCCCCATTAATGCCAAACCCCACCAACCACTGAAGCTCAACAAGTCAGGAAAACTACAAGAGAGACAACTCTGACAGCAGTGGAAAGAGAAAGTGCCATGACTACCATGGCCAAAAAATACCGAACAAAGTCCTTGAGAACTTTAACAGGTCACAAAACATAGTCATTATAGTCAAAACCTCCTAAAAGCAGGTGCGGAACTCACTGGATCAAAGACGGCAAATAACAACTCCCATGGACATTTTTTTCGGAATTATGAATCAAAAAAGTGGGTTAAATCTTGGTCTGCCATAAAACTCTACTATCTTCCCAAAGTCCATATATAAATAGTACAAAGCATCTTTCATAACTGGCAAGCTGCAAATCACTGCCAATGCAACTCAAACTGCAAAAGATCCTCAGCCTTACCAAATCACTAAGCAGAAGAGGTAATTTGCTGACAACCATAGTAAATCATAAACTACACACATAAATGATAAACTAGGCCAAAAGTCTTTACAAAATGCTCAAGGAAATATAACGCTTCCATAGGAAAGAGGAAGTGAGACAACCTACAAACCAAAGTAACCAGGCGAAATAAGAATGGTCCAAGAGCCCTCCTTTCCCTTTGCATTTCTGCACTCTCTCCCTCTGCATTTTTGCACTCTCTAAGTGAGAGAGACCCTGAGAATTGGGTAGGGTTTCAGGCTGGGCCAAACGCTTCTTGGAGTGGCCCAGAGGCCGGAACACCTCCCTCATCATGAATGCTTATATGAAGTTGTCTTTAATCCCATAGGTAGAGCAAACAATTCAACTTTGTTAATCAAAGCTCAAAGCTCTATGAAGTTGGATGTTATAAGTGTTAATGATCTTTCCATCCCTTAACTCCTCTACTAGTTGGACCTGGATTTCTTTTTTCTGCTCAATCGAGATTCAAAATTGAGGATGCATGTTTTATGGGCTATTTCATCCTTTGATAGGGAACCCATAGGGAACCCTTTTGTGAGGGTGTTTTAAGTTTTGTTCTTTATTGAGAACCGAATCTGTGAACTTACCAGGGATACAAAAGTCAAGGTCTATAGATGCATTTTTGGTGAAATGTATTGTTATTTTGGATGCCCTTAACCAAAGACTTTGTGACAAAAAAACTTGTTTGACAATTATAAGAATATCCAATTTAAGTAGGATAGAATATGGTAATCCATTTAGGATGAGATCATATTATATTGAGTAAAATGTATAAGAATGAGATGATTTATTACAATGACAATGAGGACCATATATATATACCCTTGCAAGGGTGCCCTTTCATAAGAGACATGACCTTTCATATGTCATGTCTCTTCATAGTTAATTATTAATTATTTATATTAACATTACCTTCCCCTTTAGAAATGCTTTGTCCTCAAAGCATGTTTATGGAGAGACTTATTTCTTGCTCTGGCTCATACGTCCTGATTTTTATTCTTGAATTAGTGATCGTTGAGGACTTGAGATGATAGGATCTTCTAAGTGCTGAGCAGAACTATCGAATTGTAAAGGAGTTTGTCCATCCTAATTCGATCTTCTGCGGAGCTAGGCATTTATAGGGTTCTTGGAGAAAACTTAATGTATTTCGACTCCCATGATGGCTTCTACTTTGAGTACCATTTGTAGTGGAAGTAATATTCTTTGACATATTGGTAATTTGTTTCTATTGATACATTGATTGGTTGAAGTATCGACTTTTGTGATTAGGATGTCTGTAAGGCATCCTTGCAACTTGATGTTTACTTTGTATACTCGTAGCTTTTTCTTGATTAACTTTTGGAATTGAGTCTTCTTCATAGCCCCAACTTATTTCTACTTCGACATGTGAAGACCTCTTTACATCAGTTGGATTTGCATCCTTTTGAGTTGTAAGGTTGACTGGGTCTGTATTAATTCTTTTATCCACAATTGAGATTTTTACACTTGAAGACTTCTTTAGTTCCATAGGTTCAGTCATTGTCTCTTTATCAACCAATGATTCTTTGTTGATAAGTTGCTCTAACTTGTTCTACAACGACTTCTTATCACTCTTTAACTTCTTAATCTATGTGAGTAAACTTTGATTATGAACCTTTAGGTGTAAGTTTTCTTCCTTATCTGATTTGTCGACTTTGTTCTTGTTATCCTTCTCAGATTCTTCTTCTTTCAACATTCTGATTTGTTCCAATAATCTTTGATTAAGGTTCTTCAAATGAGATTTTTTTTCGTGTGTTTCTAATAGGTTCTTCTCGAGATCTCGATTCTCTTGTTCCAACTTCTAAACGCATTGTTTTTTATCCTTTAACTTCTAGATTTGTGTAAGTAGTTTTTGACTATGGTCTTTTAAGCGCAAAATTTCTTTGTTTTTATCCGTGATAACTTCATCAAATTCTTTTTGCATATTTGATATTGACTTTTGATTTTCTTGAAGTACTTCTGAGATATCGTTAAAGTCTTCTGGTGTTACGGAATCTGGCTCCAATGTAGTGTCTTGTAATGTTATCATCTTCTCCATGTTTAAGATGAAGGTACCTAGATTTCTAAACCAGGGTAGCCCGATAATGATGTCAATTTCTTGTTTATACATAGTTGTAACATAGAATTGAGATATATACTCATATTCATCAATTGTCACTTATAATTCCTTAATTTGAAAAATATCTTTCTTTTCCATTATATTTAGTTTTGGAATTAATAATTGATTTGTCAATTCAATATTAATGTAATTTTCATTATAGTACAAGTTGATAATGATGTTAACCTCTCTTTCTTGAATACTCCCCTTTAATGTAGAAAAACCATAACATACGATTGGACAACCTTCATAAAAAAAACTTCCTTTTGTCGTTTTATTAGAATCCATTTTGGCTTCTATCGACATTTTACGATAAATAATTTCCTTGTTATGAAGCTTCGATACACCTTGTTATGAAGCTTAGATACACCTTCTGAATATAAGTTTTTTTTTCTTTTTAAAAAAAACACCTTTTTATAACTTAATAACTTTTAATTATCTTGACCCCTTTTAAAAGTACTTTTTACCTCTAATTCTTCTTTATGATAATCTCACTTCTATATCTATATGAAAATTATTTATTTATTTATTTTTTCACTACACTTTATTAAAAAAACCACTAAATTTATTTATAATCTCCACTATATAACTTTTTTTTTCCTTCCTATCCTTCTGTATTGGAGCATGACTTCTATTTTTTTCCCACTTATCAACTTGTAAAAGCGAATTGTCTCTTATTTAATTAACTTAACCCTTATCAATTGTTGCCACGGTAATTTTGTCAATGCTTAACTCGAACAACGCACCTCTTTTCCGCAGGTGTGCCACCACCACACTTGTGCTTGTTTCAACAACGTTTTCTGTCTACTCGACAAGCAAAGATTTGTGGTTACTTTAGTTTAAAATTTGGGAATGATTCCTATAATGATGGTTAATGTGAAAAGATTCCAGTGCTTCACTTCCTAGGTAGACATGCCCTTTCATTTTTTATTAACCTATGTGTTATATCACTCTTAATTTGGTGATTCAACTATGCAATGGCAATTAAATTGTTGTTGATTGCAGCTTCATGAGACATCCTCTAGGTCATTCTCCTCTGGACTGATTTAAGTCGATCTGTGAGCATGCCCATGTGATGGGTGTGTCGTTCTCCTCTAGTCTGAGTTGAGACGATGTGTGCCCATGTGATGGGTGTGCATCAGACTCTAGATTGTGTTGTTATGACGTGTGGTCTCTTGTCTATTCCTCTGGACTGAGTTGAGATGACTTGAGATGGTCTCCTGCCTTGTACTCCTCTGGACTGAGTTGAGTCAGCTNATGACTTGAGATGGTCTCCTGCCTTGTACTCCTCTGGACTGAGTTGAGTCAGCTTGAGATGGTCTCCTGCCTTGTACTCCTACAGACTTAGTTGAGTCGGCTTGAGAAGTTCTCCAGATGGTACTCCTGTGGACTCAGTTGAGTTGGTCTGTTGAGTAGGACGTCCCTGTGGATGAGCACAAGTGGATGTGTCCCTAGTGGTTGAATACTAGTGGACGTGTGAGATCCTTGCTATATTGTCTGAGAGTAAGATTTACTTGTAATCCTAATTTGTGATGTAAAGGATACAAGTCGACCCCACCATATGTAAAAGATAATTGATATTTGTGTAATGATTAATTATATTATTGAGTTATTGAGGTCAGCCATATTGTGCCAATAGACACACCTTTTGTTGTGTCAATTCTTGTATAAATAAAGGTGAATCCTCATTGAGGATTACACACTCTCACTTGTCATCTCGGAATTTCAGCAAGTGCATGTACGACTGAAGTGCGCACCTCCCTTGGGTGTTAGGTTCTAGGTTTTGGTAAGCACCCTCTTGTGTGATAGGTCTATGGTGTGGGGGATTTTCTCTTGAGAATATAGCAAAGGATTGTTGGGTTTTTCCCTTGTTTGAGAAGGGTTTTCCCAGGATACTTCTTGTGTTCTTGTGCATAGTTATTCTTCTTGTAATCTTGGTTATTGTAGCACTTGTGTATGGTGTTGCTGCATTGTTTATGGTTCAAGTACATGATAAATGAAATATTATACATGTGCATGAGCTAAGCATAGAGAAAATTCAACATGGTATCAGAGCAGAGTTCTTGAAGAACCATTGCACAAATTTTTCTAGCAAGCCGTCACCTCCTTGTTGCAAAAAAGTACGG
>CBVK0101273867.1:0-18559 GCA_900067695.1 Picea abies | reverse complement strand
GATGCGGTCAATTGAAGAATTATAGAGCAATTTTGAGCAAATTGGAGATGGGAGACTGAAGAGCCAATTTTTTATGCCTGAAGAGTGAACTCATGCATGAGTGATCCAGAATTGGATCTAGGAGCCAAGATGGGGTCCAGGAAGGCCTAAAAATAAAAGTTCTCAGAACTTCTTCAAAACAGGCGTGTGCGTAGGCCTCAATGTTATGAACCCAATGCAACTTGAATGAGATAAAATGGATTTCATATGACCAAGATATCATTATCTATTCATTTTTCCAAACAGACAAAAAAATGTTGACCATATAGTCCGTACAGTGTTGATGTGGTAGATGACTGTACAGGTTGTATGGTCATACAACTGACATGGAAATGTACAGTGGATGTTAACATGGATAGGTACATGTGGACCAATTAGAGTGTGACATGTGTCACCACTGTAAGGGTGACACGTGGCACGTCCTTACAGTTGATGTGGTAGGGTCATATAGTCGTACGACATGTGGCAGGTACATTGGCATGTGATTGGGAAAACACTTGGGTAGACATGTGAATGAATTAGTGTTGGACATGTGGCATACAGGTGGGAAAATGAAATGGTGCCACATGGAAAAAAAAAATTGGGGTCTACAGGATTCGATCCCGTGACCTCTCTTCTGGGCTAGTTTTTTGGCAAGGTCGGGCTACCAGCCCGCCCTTGGTGTCTCTTGTTAAAACATGGCACAAAACATAAATTTAAGTTGATATATATGTATTGGAAGAAGGGTAAAGGTTCAGGGCTAGGCCCCAGCCCACAATTTTTGGCACCTGCATATGCCCATACTATATGACCATCATTTAATGTGTTGGCACAGATGGAGTCTTATCCTGGTGCTTAAAACTGCAACCATAACTTCCATGTGACCACATACCATAGGACCAGACCTTTATTATGGGTTGGCATGGATATATGATTATATCCCTCAGATCGACGGCCACATGTGACCATGCATATGACTTGAGGTTTAAATAGTTGGCATGGTTTTAGTGTGGTTAGCCTCAGTCGTCCAGGCTAGCCCGTCGACCAATGGGTGTAACTGTGGGCTGAACCATTGGGGGCCTATCCAAGTTAAGGGCAAGTGGATTTCAACCCACTAACATATGGCTACCAATGCGACCAAGGGAGGAGCGGTTAAGGGTCTGGCATGCAGAAAACTCAGCACCTGGCCACATGGAGGGCATCCACATGACCAGGAGCACGGAGGAAGGGGGATGCACCCTCAATATTTTCCCATAAGTGGATTTTATACTTTATGTTATGATTTTTAATGATTCTCTCAGTAGTATGAGGGGATTTTGGTCATTTTTGGAGGATCTTGGGCCCTTTTTGAAGCCAGATCTTGGGGGGAAGTTGGGAGATGTTACCAACTTTAGGCCTATATAAACTAGAGGCTCTTGAAGACATTAAGGGGGATTTAGAGAAGGTTTATGATGTTGAATTTTTTAGGCAAAGACATTTTTATGTAGGGAAGCTATTGAGGAGTGCACCTTTGCAGTCCATTTCTGGGAGCTTTGTACATACGATTTTAGTGCCATCAGTTTTAATGGGTTCTTGAGATATGGTAGAACACAACATATCATTTTTTTAATCCATTGTCATTTTCATGATTTACATTTAAATCTTCGAACATAAATAAGAAATCCTCACCCACTGAGACAAAGGCCCAGAGATGTAGGCGAAATTTCTAAACTTTGTTATCATCTTGCTATTATGGTTTGTTGTTCTTCATGCTTATGTTTTGATCTATATATTTCTTAATGGCTGCTATGTTTCTTCATTAAAACTTCCTCTTTCATTTAGTTTTCCTAAATGGTTAATTAACACATGAAAAATAACTCAACCATTGTCATTTAAAAGATCTTTTCGGATCAGTGAGTTTCACTGAAATAGAAAGTGGTTGTTGTTGATTTGCTGATAGTTTTCCTAGTAGCAGGTTCCCTTGAATTCCCAGTTTATATATTCTTAGTTTCCTGTGCCAGAGAGACCTTGATAAACAAATGGCTCATTCCTTAGGTTAGCCTTGATAAACGGATGGTACATCCCTTGGGTTAACCTTGATAAAAGAATGGTGCATTCTTTGGGTTAGACAGGTCAAGACGAACAAAGATGGTGGAAAATTCAATATAGTTGTAGGAGAATATCAATTGCATTGAGAGATTTATGAGTTGTGAGTGGACTGTGAGAAACCACCCTCTTTTGTGTATTGCTAGCCTCATCTCAGGGGTGACTAGCTATTGAGATTTGGAACAGTTAGTCTACGGTTGGGTGGAACATAAGTCCCAAGTAGTTGGTTGCATGATTATTGTTTAAGATAAGTGTTTAATATTGTACTGAGTTATTTACATGTGTTATTGTTGTGCATGAACTCTCCGTGAATGAGAATGACTTATATGCTACTGTAATGAACGGTTTAGTTGTATCTCCTATTGATTATTAGCATGCTTCAGATGCACATGTTTTATGGTTATTGTTGTAGCTAAATATGTTATAAATTGTAGTTGTAGGCTATGGGAAAATGGATAACAACAAAATAATGGCTTTTATTAGTAGAAATTCTTTTTATGTGTATTCTGCATGTATTGTTGCCTAGCTAGAGGCTAGGTACATTACTAAAATGGTATCAGATCTTATGACAAGATATTTTTTGTGTGACGTGGCCATCTTTGGTGGTTGGGTACATTATAAAGTGGTATCAGAGCTGATGAAAATAGAGTTTTTGTGTGACATAGCCAACTTTGGTGGTTGGGTACATTACATCATTCTTCCAAACTTGTCATCATTTCATGCATTCCCATACATTTAAGGTTTGTTCATGGAATAGTGCATGTCATTGATGTGAAGTAGATAATATTCAATATGATATTGTCTAGAGAGGATTGCACTTTATGGTCATCATTATTTTACTTTAGAATTAATTGAAGGACATTGAGAATATAACTACAAATTGTTAGTATACTATTCAAGACTATTTTTTGTGAAGGGTGGAGTTTAAGGGTGGTTCCCAAGATGATATTTGAGCTACATTGTTGGGATACTATAAATACATTAGCCCAAGGGGACAAATATTATCATTGGACCATGGCCTATAGATGGTATGAGGATATGGAGGATGAAAAACAAAGGGACAACAATATTTGGATTTCTAGTTTAGCTAAAGTAGGTTGTGTTCCTAAAGTATTCGAATTTTGATAAATTATGCAGTGGTGTTCAAGGAATTTTAATTCAAAACATTGACTGGAGAATTTGAATGAGGTGGGAAAATCCCATGTTACTCTCACCCCCCTTACATTTAAAAGTATGTTGAGGATCCTAGAGATGACTAAATTTTTCAGAATTTATGAGGCTAGTCCCTTTTTTAATGCTCATGGTGGTGGTGTTTATTTTTAAAGGAATATATTGTGCACCAAAATAATAAGGGCACTAGGGCATATCAGATTGAGATTACAAAATTACAAATCCATATCGAGAGTTGGCATGGTTATTTTTTCGAATTGTCAACCAAGAGATCATCACACAGGTTCCTATGTATGTTTTGCATGTCATATATTACACTTCATATAAAGGTATGGTCTTTTCTTATGGTGATCTCATGTTTAATGAAACTTCCCATTAATTTCCAAGTTTCTAGAAACCCAAAAAGTTGTCCATGTTCTTTTATCTTGTTTATGCATTGTTTTTCTGTAATTCATTTAAGAAAGCGACTCCAAAGGGGGATGTTGATATTAAAATAAAACCAATTAAAAATTGGTATCCTTCATTATGGATACATAAGACATAAGGCCCCATTCCATTTTTACAAGATTCAAGCTGCATTTATTGGAAGATTCAACTAGATGATGGTTGGACAGATAATGGATAGCTTGACATTGGAAGCTTGAACCATGCTCATGGGGAGGGGAGAGTATTTTTATGAAGAGTATTTTACCTACACATGCCTTTATGGGTTTGAGGTGAGATAATATATTTTACCTATATTTGTATGTGATTGGCTCTTTTTGTTGAATTTTTATAAAATTATAAGAGGTGTTCAATCTTCTTGGATGAAAAGAAAAGGAAATAGTTTATTTCAACTCCTAGGAAATAGTTTATTTCAACTCCTTTTAAATGTGCAAGGTTTATCGTAAGAAATATAAATCATCTAATAGAAGTTGCACAAGGTTTTCTATATTTTGAATTGGACCTAAGGTCATTTGAAGTTATGACCTTATATTTTGAATTGAACCTAAGGTCATTTGAAGTTATGACCTCGAAGGTATCTTTAAGACCCATATGATGGCATAAGTATGGGTCTTTTTTTTTTCCCTAATCATCAATATGAAGGGGGTGGTGATAACAAATATGTTAATGTAGAAATCAAGGGAAAATTTTTATTGAAATTTGTAATATCATCCCAAATTATTTGCATACTTTGGTTATCTCAAATAAATCCCTTGATTTCTACTTTGAGCCGAGAAGAAATTCCTTTGCAACAAAGAAATAAAAATCATTTTTTATGAGACAACCCCACCAATCAAGCAAAGAGAAAGGTCTAGAGTAAGTGGAACATGAGTCTTTGTATCACAAATGGTTAAGGATACTACTAATTCCTTTGATAAATCCACATCAATCACTTCCCTAGGTGTAAAACAGGAGCACGACTAGGGATTGTGATAAAGTGACAACATAAGCCTAGTGAACCATAAGCTAGAGAAGGAACACATTGTTCCTTCCATCCCAAAAATAAAAAAAGGTCTCCAAAAATTGATCAAATCGAGACTTTGAAAGTGAATATGAATGACATGGAAAAGATGACCAACCAAATGTATTCCCTACCTGGTCAACAACACAATTAGGAAATAAAATTGTGATCAAGAAGGAAGGTTTTCATCCTAGTCTACCAACCTTTGAGAACAAATCAATCACCCTACATAATGAAAATTTTGATCCCCAAATTAATAATCTCTAGATCGAAAGGGTTAGAGTAATGGGTAAAATATGTTGGAGAATAGAACCATGGTGTTGGATATCAATATTCTAGAGTCTAATGGAGCATTAAATATGCATATGGCCATAAGGGATATATTCTATGAATGAAAAACAACAAGAGAATATAAACTTCAAGAAGAGAATAACAAAGCTTGAATAAAGGGGTGGTAGGTGTGGAGGGGATCATCTTGGATCCTGAAGGAAAACTTGAAACATCATTTTCCTAGGGTTTAGGAAGGTCCACAAACAACCAAGTTGAGGCTTACACCCTTATACAAGGCCTTCTCATAGAAATTGAATCTAGAATAAAGACTTTGATTGGCATAGGTGAATCAATCATAATCATCAAGATGATGCTCTTGAAGCCAATCTCATAGAATATGATGCTCTAGATTCATATAAATTGAATCTAGAATAAAGACTTTGATTGTCATAGGTGAATCAATCATAATCATCAAGATGATGCTCTTAAAACCAATCTCATCTAGTATCAAGATTTCATCTATACTAGCTCATACTCAGAAGCAAGTGTGAAATATTCAAAACTTCTCATTCATCTAAGTCTTAAGAGAACACAATCATCAAGTTGATACTCTATCCAATGAGGCCATCACTCTCAAAATAGGGGAACTTAAGAAAAATGGGGATTTATTCTATTACCAATTTATTAATCCACATAATTCATGCAAATAAAGGCATGTAACATCACATTAATGTAACATATGTCACAATTCCATAATCCATTGATTTAGAAATGAGGCACCCAGATACAAAAGAACATGCCCATCCCCCTCTTACATGTTTGAATTGAATTCTAGTATTTTTCTTTAACATCTTGATGAGGTTTATCAAAGTCAAGGTGGGATAATGGATTTTGATATGGGATAAGTAATAATAATCGTTTGGAGCAAGAATATTCTACTGAAAAATCACCTAGGAAGAGTCTTCCTCAACCTCTAGTTGGTTTTCTACAATTTATGTTTGTTGGTTTCAGTCTCAAGGCACACTCTGTGTGCATATTTTTCAATGTTCTGGCCCTTGGATATCTTCTGTGTGTATGGTATTTTGTAGTTACTGAATCCTTGGTCTACATTTGACACATGTTCATTTGGTCCTCTAGGATATAAATTTCAAGATTTGGTGTCTTTTGGTGTTTTGGTCAATATTTTCTTACTTGGATGGGCAATGTGAGATATGGAGGTGACCTCTTGGTTTTATAAGAAAAATAATGGTTAAATCCTTGACATGGTAATAATAAAAATTATTTATTGACCATATCAAATTTAGCAATTGCTTTTATGGTTTTTGCATAACCACTTTATTTTATCTTAATTAATTTTTTTTTTTGGATAATTCCAAGAGGAAATAATCAAAAATAGATTTTATGACTTTAGGAAATGTGTTTTCTTAGGTCATGGTGGTGTAAAATGATGTGAAGTGGGTAAAATGAGTGGAACTCATATTGTATGTGGTGTATTTCTTTAAACCTAGTTAATTTGATCTAGGTAAACAACTTTTGGGTGATAACAAATGGCCCTAATTAACGATGTTAGGAGCACATCGTATGACCAAAATACACTATAGTTTTCTTTTACCAAGCTATGAAAGGACCAAGGAGGGAGAGAAGTGACATGGGAAGAATAAACACCCATGGAAGAGTTCTAGGAGTACCACATATCAACTATAAAGTCACAAGGTGGTGTGTACATGATCTCAATAGGGACACGGTAGGCATACCCATACTCATCAAGATAACTCATGATAATGTATACAATGGTGCACCCAACATAAAGGGGTTGATAAATTGAGACTAAATGAGGTCTCAAATATAATATTATGATAGAAAAGAAGGGTTGGAGTACACTACAATTATATAAATAGCCCCATATGCATATGATTGGATCAAAGGTTTGGGTTTACATCATAATTGTTTCTACTCTAATTACATAGGAATGGATGGATCCTCCCAAAGGGGAGGGGGGAGGATACAACCTGAGAAGCCATGATGAATGCGGATGGGGATATAAATATAGGAAATGAGATAGTTTTGGGGAAACTCAAAATGAGGGCTCTAAGAACAATATAACTGAACTAATCAAATCTCAGGAACTACATTTGAGGTTGGAACATGGATATATGTATGAATATCAACAATGTGAGGATGAGCTAAAGTCAAGCATGTGATATAGTACCCATTTTGAGAGTAATGAGGACTCTCTCATCTTGGTCCAAGGTAACCCATCAAGGAGGTGGATAGGTACAAAGGTTCATAGGGATAACTCCTAGAATAAAGTTGATCATGTCGATAGGGGAAGTCCATCAACGCCTAAGAATCAAAGGGGTTCCTTAGGCCCAGAATCCAAAGTACAAAAATTGGAGATATATCTCTGGAATCAAAGGTTGATACTAGGATATGAGGGTGGATACCTAAAAGGAAACCCCCTCATGAGGTTCAATTCATCTCACACATGTCCAGGAAACTGGTACTATCAACTAGATCATTGAATCATCAAGTGTTCAATTCCCATTCATATGATAATAAGCTGAAGTCGAGCATGTGAGAAAAAACCAAGTCAAAGAGAATTGAGCTCTCTCCCTAGTTGGTTGAAGGCACCCACCAATGAGGAAAATGAGTTCAAGGCACATAATTCTCTAATCCAAACCCCTATAATACAGGTGTTGAATTAAATAAGACAAGGCCCATTGGACTCAAGGAAATGATGAGTCTTTGAATCCGATACAAGGTATAAAGTAAGGTGTGACTAACATAGATTGACACTAAAGGGGGATGGGACTTCAATGAGAGGTGGACTCAATACTTCCCTTGTTTAGAGCATAAATGCAATACTAGTCTAGAAGTGATTGAAAACATTCTGTGAGGAATGGTCGATTACTAGGCATATAACTTTTCAAGGACATATTAGTAAACCATAGGGATAATCGGGGGTCAAAACATGGCAACACAATATGGGTATGACTCATGGAGGCACATGAAAACTATAACAAGACTCAATATGGAACTACACAAACTCCATGGAAAATAAATGTCACTCAACTCAAATGCTCTGAACAAGGGAAACATAGGGATGTTGTCATAAATTGAATTGAGTATTATAATAGCACAAGGTCATCCTAGTATTTCCAAAGGATTTCCAAGAGGAGGGTTAGGAAAATGAGTTGATTATGGTATTTCAAAAGGGGTGACAAGAGGATAAGTTAGGATGTGGAATACTGAAATGGTAAATTTTCCTCCTGATATTTCAAAATGGGCATCGGGAGGATACAATAGATCTAACCAATGTGTCAAAAGACACAGTATCCAAATTAAATCCCAAAGGGGAAACCAAATGGAGATACAAAAGTGGAAACAAGGATACAAATTCCATATAAAACAACCAAATGAAGGTATGTTGAAGGTGAGAACTACAAATGGAAGTAATCAAGGGTAGGTTCATTAGTGAAAATATCCATGGGAGTCAGTGAATGATGGGAAAATGAAGAATGGTCACTATATGGATGAAGTAGAGGATTTGTGATACATGATAATTGAACAAATACCAAACATATATGTAGGATTCTGGGGGGTAAATGCTATCAACATGATGAGAATAAATGCATGTGGCTTCAACTATGAGATGTAAAATAATTGGACTCCCAATACTTAATGGGATTAAATGGAATGTATACCAAAATGAAATATGGATCGTTATTCTAGGGAACCCATGGAAGGAAGGATCTATCACCAGCTAGATGAAGGGGTTGGTCCATCTACCCAAGTGAGGGAGTTCCTACAGGAAATTTTTAGGGAAAGAAAGGAAAATGAAATGAACTAGAGGGAGTTAAAGTATGCTAAATTATAGGGAAATGTAGGCTTGATGGAGACACATGTACATTAATAAAAAGAGGTTATACATGGTGATTTTTTATTCATATGTCAACAAATACCAAAGAATAAATATGCTAAGTATTTGAGATAAATGTGTGAGAATTTGTAAGAAAACAAGTGTGATTTAATGCTTCTTGGAAAAAGGACTTATGGTTGAAGTATCAATGCAAGAAATTTCAATGGGATGAACTACTAAGGGGACCCAAAGTTACCCCTCCAACCAGGTCGAGCATGGGGACCAGATGGTAAGTGTGGTGTCACCAACTTATTTTTGAATTGCATAGAGTAGAATATTTCAAGATATGGTATTGATCATTGAATATGGGGGGAAATGATCAAGTATGGGTAGGTGGGCATGATGCCCTATGTTGTCTGTAAATGTAGAATGTGCAGAGCATGACCTAGATGACAAACATACATATATGTGCTATGGATGCAACTTTTGAAAATAAAAGGTGTTGTACCAATATGTTATTTACATAAGAGTTAGAGGGACTCAATTTCTAGGTTCTCAAATAGATTATAATTTCACCATACCATGGATTGTTTGTGAATATGGTGAACAAATGCTCGTCCAGAAAAATTTTCCATTCAATAGCATACTTGTCAAAGGAACTAGGTTTTTGTGGTAAAAAGTAGGAACTGTGATGCATATCATCCCAAGGTTAATATGGTGTGGTAAGGGACTCCAATATATATTCATCGAAATGAAAGACTGGGATATGAGAACCCACATTACCAAATGAGGCGATAGGAGATGGGAGAGTAAAATTGGTATCAATTCCATGTGAATGTGAAGTATGGTTCACATATGAAACATCTACAGAGGTAGACTAAAGACTAGTGAATTAAGGTTGTACCGATGTAACTGAGACCAAAGAGACATGAGGCATACAAGGGATACTTTGATGTACATCAGTAGAAAAATTTGAAAATGTAACATTTTTCAACATTTTGAATCCCGTGGAAGTTGAAAGGTAAATTATTTGGATGGGATTTTCATCATGTTTCAAATCAGGGGAGGGATTTTCATCATGGTTCAAATCGGGGGGGGGGGGGGGGGGATTTCAACAATTAGTTTACTATTGGCCTGGAAAAAAATTTCACACTTGAGGGTAAGGTACTCTACTATAGGGATATGGTGTTCATGGAAAGGGGAATCATATTGACGAATGAACTTGAGGAAATCATAGAATTAGGGTATTATAAGACAATGATGAGAATAATGACCATACATATTTCACAAATCATAGGGGTAATTCATACACAAATACTTAATACTCTTGGATGATGATTCGGGAAGGGTAAATTTCACCATAGGTGTCGAAGAACTAGGTTATAAATCATCGGTGTTAAGAATTTTTTCGATTCCATGGAGAATAAGACATTTATTTGTAGTGTGGATAGTGAGATCGCATAAAGAGAATGGGGGTATGGATCTAGGTTCATAGTTTTGGGTGGCCATGAATTTTCTAGGCTTATTGGTGCCTCCTTTCTTATTTGTTTTTCCCCCTTTGTCAATTCCTTTTCCAACTATGGGAGGAGTAGATTGGTCCTATGTAGTTGCCATAAAAGGTATAGGGGTAGTTCCTGTTGGTTGAAAAGTGGTCCAGGAAAGATAAATAATTGGCTCAAAGGTGGGAGGTGCGGTAGGAGGGTCCAAGTACCATACATAAAACCCCAAGGTAAGATTGGGAAAATTCAATGTAGCCATAACTAGTATAGTAACTATTCCCAGATGCGGAAACAAGAAAGGTATCTGGGTAAATGGAGATATAAAGAGGATTCCCCCATGATTGAGGTGTTTAAGATGTAGTATTTGAGTACTCAAAAGTGGGATATGACTATGAACTTGTAGGATTATCAAATGATGACACCATCTAGACAATGGATAAATTGGTTGGGTAAATACAAGTGGAGGATTGTAATATGCACCAAGTATTGTTGAGTCTTTGTAGACTCTAGGTATTATGTCAGAAAAAGAGGTAATTGATTAGTTCCCATATAATGAAGGGACAACATTATTAGGATTTAGTTGAGTCTTAGGATCATTGTAAGTCAACTAATCTATGGTAACAATTTTCCCATTATGGGGGAAACTCAATGTGCGGAAGACCGAAGAGAAAACTACCTTCATGGAATACATGAAACTTTGACCAAAGAGGATGTTATAGTCCAAAGGGGCATCTATAACCTCAACATATATAATCACTTTCTTTCCTACCAATAATATGGGATAGTTCTGGTATAACCCTTCTAGTTAAGAGAGTTTACCATCATATGCATGAAGAGAGATGGTTTATGGAATTATCTTAGGTGAACCTAACTTCTTCTAGAGTTGGGAAAAAATTATGTTTTTAGATGCACCTTCATCAATGAATAATGAGATTCATATTGCACACTGAAACATGAAAGGCCATAGAAGGAGGTAAGTGAAAGGGTTCGACTTTGTCAATGTCAAAAAAAACAAAACTATCATCTGAAGGATCAGAAGCACCCAAAGAAGATAGTAAATCCTTATATTGTGAAGGAAATGTATGAAGGAATTATACATATGACATCATCATAGGGGATTGAGCTAAGGAATCTACTATGTTATAGTTATGGGTTTCTCGCACATGAGAGTTAGGGACATTTTGTTGTAATGGAACCTTTGGTACCTTAGGGGGAAGCTTTACATTCATTCAAGGAATTTGAAAAGTTACATTGGTATATGTAGGAGGATTAGAAGAGTCAATAAGTTATTATTTAGGGGTAACTCCATACTTATGAGATCAGCTAGTCAGGTTGACATCGACAAAATCCAAATAAAGGATTTGGTAATTCCCATTTCCAAGAGGGTTGGAAGTGGGAGGTGGCCCAAGAGTAGTGGCCTCTAGGGTGGAACCAATCCCTTGTGTTGTAAAATGGTTTCTCAACACAGTTGGTTGTGACAAGGAAGGTTGGGTGGGTTGATTGTTATCCCATTTAGAAACCTTAATCACTTCCCACAAATGATGCATTTTAAGTAACAACAAAAAATCATGGGTATAATGTCCGTAAAAAACACAAATCGAATAAGGATTATTAGTACAAAGGTTAGGATTCTTCCCGTATTTAGGCTGGGGATAATTACCTTGTCCTTGATTTTTTGTAGGTTGGTTTCCCCCAACGCTGGTATTAGATTATTGGTTTTGATTATGATGGTTCCCTTGGTTTTGGCAATTCCTTTTTCCCTTCCCATTGTTCTTCTTTTTATTATTCATATTGTGGGGGTTAGGTGCATTTTGTTGTGCATACACTTTAGGTGCTTTGAGTATCATGATTGGAGGAAATGTAACAACTAGTAGAGGGATAAGGAAAGGATAATATATATTCATAGTTTCCCCACCAAAAGGGTAATTATTATGAGAATTTTCATGTACATGTGTATGTGCATGGGGTGTGAGATAAGAGGTATAATTGGTGCCCACCTGAGATAAAGAGCGATATGAATCCCGAGGAAAGGGCCAATGCATAAAGTTACTTGGAAATGTGTGTTGGAAATACAGAAAAATCCCCTAATAAATGCATTGGTCAATGCAATTATTGACCCCAAAAAGTGCATTGGAACCTATATTTCTCCTAAGCAATTATTGACCCCAAAAAGTGCATTGGAACCTATATTTCTCCTAAAAATAGATATTTGGTCTCCATAATAGATATAAAGGATTTTAGGCCACTTTTTCCTACAAAAACCACCCAGAAAGTAACAACATACAAAATAGATCCAAAAATCTCAAAGATAAGAGGGTAAAGTGGATGTAGTACACACCCACAACTAATGATCAAGAGATGGCTCAGATTCCTAGTGGAGTCACCATATATTGGTAGAAATTTGCAACAATGGTTAGAAAAATCTATAGATCTAGTGGTTGTTCTAGATAATAGACAAAAAATGGAATAAAGAGATAGAAACCCTAACTCTACTTAGATATTTTATTATACAATTTACATCATTCATGAAAGAGGAAACAAACAAAAGAATGAAAAGAAATATGACCCAAGTGGATACTGATGGCCACCCACTTGTTCCACTAACTCAAAATGGTTCCACATCTTGCCAGTGTTTCTACAATTTCTCGAGTCCCAAACTTTCAGGGTTGTTTTGAGGCCCTAAACAACGTTTTTTTGGCCCGATAGCACCCAATATATGCTCATAGGTAGATATTGGGCCATTTGTAATGTGTACTTCTCATCTAGATCATTCTAGTTGATTACCAATTTATCCAAATGGAGATAGTATGAAAACATTTCACCCCTAGGAAGTTGACATATCAACTAATCACATTAGGGCACACAAACCTTTCGGCGTTTCACCTTCAGGGGTTATGCTTTTGGATGTTTAGGGTTTTCTCATTGATGATTTATGTTAAAAGGCCTTTTTTACTTCAACAGAGACTTGTGAGCCCATTAGTGAAGATGACAATTATTTTTGTGGAATTTGATTTCCCTATGCTTTCTAGGATCTCGAATTTCCCATCGAGGTATTATCAATTGACCATAATGTTTATTTAATTCTTTCACTAGGATCACAATTTCCTTATCATGTTTTTGCTCATTATCTTGCATCTTCTACCCCAATTGAGTATGGGATTCATGTAGGGATGTAATTTATTGACGTTGATCCATGATACATTCCCTCATCTTGGATAATTCACATGAATTGAAATGGCACAGTGGATGGTTGCACCTCCAAATGCCTACTAGCTCCCAAATAGATGTCAAACATCTATAGTTTCTTAAAAGAAGAGAGACTATCTACTAGATCCAAGGATGACAAAGAGGAAAGAAGTCATAGTGCCAAGTGGTGAGGCATAATGGGGCTAACAAATGCCCAAACATGGAGGTAATGAAAATCTTGTGTGTGTCCATGAGCATCCACAAAAGGGAGTTGGATGGGAGATAAATAGGAGATGGTATGAAAATTTAGCAAGGAATAATCCCATATGAAAGAGGGAGGGTTTCCTTGATGCAAATTAATAACAACACGTGTCTTAACAGTTGCATGTTCCATGCGGTGGGCATGATCGTCTCAGTGAGGTAGATGAGAGAGAAGTGTCATGTTGATGACACCAATGTGAGTGACAATAACAGTCAAGTCAAACCAACCCAATTTATTATATCTCTTTTCATTTTTCAAGGGGGGCTGATAAAATGAATCTCCATTTCTTTTTTATTCCTCTAACTCTAATTGTTTAGTACCTTTATAAACTAGAGAGTTGAATACACTATTTTGTTGTCGACGAATGTGATAATACTCCACATGTTGAAATTGTATTCCTCATGGGAAATTCGTTTATAGACTCATTGTAGAATGGGATGCTTACTAAAATTAAGCCTTTTGATCCCTTTGATTACCAGTTCAGAGTCACCTATCACTACAATTTATGGTTTTAGGTTTTCTCTAATGAGTTTTAATCCAATGTAAATTGATAAGGATTTTGCTTGGTTGTTGGATGTTTTCACTAGTCCCCATTCATAATTTGTCATTTTCGTTCCATCGAGATCATAGATGATCCCCCCCTGCACCTGTCGCCCCTTTAAATGGAAATTTTATTAATAATAAAAGAATGATTCCATTACCAATGGGAGGCTAAAATAAAATATAAAAAAACATGTGGAGAAAATCCTTGGAGAAAGTGGCTCCTTGACCTTCTCCTTGAGAGGGTTATTTTTTCTTCCCAAGTGTGTGTGACTGATATCCTCTCCTTATATACTTCATATGACTGATATACTAATACTGTATGTACTGTATTTTAGTAAAGCTAGTTAATTTGGTCTAGGTGAACAACATTTGGGTGATAACACCAGGAATTTCAAAGAGTTTTTTGAAGGCATGAATAATCCATTCATTGTAATAGACCTTCTTTCTTCTCTATGAAAACTAAAGTACATGAAAATGAGCACCAATACACTTCTCAAAATTATATAATTATGAATTCTTTGGGCTAGAAAAAATAAGAAATCCATACCCTAGAGGTAAAATGCAACATGTTGAGAAATATAGTCCTTAATCTAAGCAAATGATCCCAATCAGTTGCTTCCAATTATAGGATGTTGACAAAATAAATTCTAGGAGGAAGATACAATCTACCAATTGATAGAAGTCATGGATATCAGAAACCAAAAATCTTTTCCTTCCAACATGGGGTTAGAAGAAGCCAACAATCATAATGTTTTTCGCTAAATTTAATGTTTTATAAAGAAATTAGAATTCTAGGTGTTTTCATAAGACTGCATACCTGTAAAAAAAATCAGAATGTTTTATCTATGGACCTTTCATACTCTTTTTTCATCATACAAGGGATGCCTATTTTTTGTTTGGAAACTCAGGAAAACAAATTTTGTACTCATTATTTCACTCTGCTACATCTTTTATAATATAATTTTTTCCAATTTCTATTAAAGAAAACAAAGCTTGAAGCAACTATAAATTTGGAGCCTTTATTTACACAACCATTGACCATTAAAGCACCTAAGGAACACTTATAGGATACTCCTAAGACAACATCTGAGATGAAGAAATCTCATGGATTGTTGTATGGGGTTACAAACATAGTTGCAAGTAATATTGATGATAGAGAATGGATGTGCCATCTGAACTATGGGAATTCATGATTAGATGTTATTATGTTGCCATGAGGATTGTATATTTATGTGAATATTTCCATCATGAGTTGCATAATTACTAGGATTTATACAAGAATTATGTTGAAACCTTTATTATAATGTTGTCTAATATGAATTAGTATAAGTGATAGAAGGAAAACATCCCTTCAAATAAGATATTGAAACAAGTGATGGCAGTTTGGGATAGTCGTATTGACATCCTTTGGCAATTGATTGACACCTATGATGTGTTGGGAGAAATAAGAAGTAAAGTTTTCTTTAAATTTGTTAATGTTATAAAAGACTTGTAAGGACCATCAATTATTCAAGAAGAAAAAATTCTTAATAGCGAAGAATTTAAGGATAAACTGAAAATATCTAGGGCCTTGTTTGACTATGTAATTTGATGGATAGATGTTTTTTTCTAAGAAAGAAATAAGAATATGGCTTAATGATCTCATTGTTGGAAATGTGGGAAGTTGTTATTTGGTTCAAGAGAAACACATGGATTATAACAAAATCAACAAAGAAACGTTTTCATCAAGAGTAAAGGAGTAAGTTACTATGGGTCTCCTCAAGGGATATATCAAAGTTTCGATAGACAAAGTAGTTAAGGCCATTTCTAAACTTTCTTGAAAATGGTTGAATCAACTATGGTTACCAAATGGATTCAAATGAATATTATTTAAGCAACAATCTACAAACACAAAAGTGGACACCCTTGAAAATATCACCCCACAATTTTGTAAGTTTAAGACCTCAAGTCTTCCCATTTCTTCCATTCCTCTTAGAATCATAAGTTAATTCTATCTTCTTCTGGTTATCCCATCAAGATCAACCTGTGACTCATTTCCTTTGTCTCTTATTTCAGGGTTAGGTAGTTCATAACAGAGTCTCATTGTCTTATTTCCTTTGTCTCTTCAATTCATGGATGGGTAGTCCATAGAAAAGAATCGTGACATTACCCAATGTGTCACCATTTGTTGATACCTCAACAAGCCCCAATTCCTTAGACTTGGGGAACCCCCTATTTTTTTAAAATTGTAAGCTATTAATTTTCACTTTATTGAATGAGATTTTCATTTACAATTATTATCTATTTTATCATCATGTTACTTGGGTAAAAGGGGGCTTATATCTTGATGTGCTTAGAGGTTTCATAGAGACACTAGATAATGGCATGCTTGACTCTTTATGCTAAGATATCTTTAGTCACGCATGCTTTTGGTTTTCATTCAATCAGATGCAAGTGATTCTATGTCACTTTATTCTAGAAGGTGTCCTCCTCTCTTGGTTATTTTTTAATGAAGCATGTTGTTTAAACAAATCTGGTGGAATATGTTTAAACAAATCTTTTGGAATTTGTTTTAAACAAATATGTTTAAAGAAAATAATGATTTTTAATGTAGCATATCTCTATTGGGTTCTCCTTCAAAGGAGAAGCATCGAGCACTATTCAAGTGTTAAAATTAGCAATACCCCCGCTAGGGAGTAGGCTACACATTGAGTCTATTCAAAAGTTATAGATTGCTTGCAAGTTGTCAAAGTTGCCTTTATTCAACAAACTCTAGATATTATGTTGAATTTGTAGAGTAGGCATTCATGTCCCCTTTATTTTTAAGAATTACAAATTTTAATGGTGTTATCTCTCATTTTAAAACTATCATCCTTGTTACTATAATATTAGGTAGTAGGGACTATGCCTGGATTATATATTTCAGATTGTAGTTTTCCCTCTTACAAGAAGTTTGAAATTTTCATCCCAGGAATAATCCTACCTGTGTTAACTTGAATGAATACATTCTCCTAATTTAGATGTTATCTTGTTAGAATGAAAGTTCACCATGGCCATATAATTGGAACCTTAGATCGTGTGCACAAATATCCCTCTCATTAAATTTCCTTAAGAAGGGATGGAATTCCCACTTGCTTTAAATGATTATATTTAAAGTGGAAGTAGAGATACTATGTTTGAAATTACAATCATTATAATAGGGTCCTGCACTCAAATTGCTCCTTAATTTTGAATGAAGAAATGGTTTCAAAAATATTTTCACTAATCCAATCCTTAATCAATCATACTAGGAGATGTATCTGTAAGGTACCAGGAGGAAATATGTAGAGTAGTAGCACAATTATTACCATAATAATTATAAGAAATAAATGCAATAGTAAGCACAATGACACTATGGATCATAAATATGATACCTTATTATCTTGAGCACAGATTTCACTTTCCTTTTCAAGGGGGAAAGCTCTAGCAGAGCAGAGCTTGAGTAAAAATGATTCAACAAGACAGGATTTTCAATACTTTCTACCTCTATAAATATTATTTCTATCTACTTGAGAACATTATAGAGGAAGAACCTTCTAGAAAGTCTTATTAAATTAGATGTGTTCACATTATTTCATAGGACTTATTTACTAATGATACCATTTATTACATTGAAATACATATTATTCTATCTACTTGAGGGGTTAGGGAGGTTAGGAACCTAGCATTCCCTCCCCCTTAAATAACAACCTTTTCCTCAAGGCTTGAGATGTGGGAATTGTTGCAAAATGGTGGTTGGCTCCCATGTGTCATCCTCGGGTTGTGTATTCTTCCACTATACTAAAACTTCTTGAATTGTGTGCTAGAAAAGACAATGCTCCCATTAGGCCAGGACTGCTTGTGGTTGCAACTAGATGGAACCTTCTTCATCCAATTTTGGGATACTAGTTTGACTATGGAACTTGTTTCCAATCACTTTATTTAATAAAGAAACATGAAAAACTGGATGGAGCTTAGAGTGACTGGGAAGGGTTAACATGTAAGCCACGGACCATATTCGATTGATGATTCTATAAGGGCCATAAAACTTTGGATAAATTTTCTAGAAATGATATGCTTTGAGGGAAAATTGTTTATATGGTTGTAGATGAAGAAACACTTTATCTCCTTCAATATAATGGTGTTTGGAATGACACTGATAAGCTTGTTGCTTCATTTAATTATGATACATAACCAAATTCTTTTTTAGGGTGCCTAGAATGTTA
>CBVK0101273820.1:0-10043 GCA_900067695.1 Picea abies | reverse complement strand
ATATCAATCTAGGAAGATTAAAATATCAAGAGTAAGGACCCACATGTCCCCCATGCTAGTTATCTAAGGCTTTTCCAATTTCGCAAGGATTATTTTAAAATTTAGTAAGTTAGAGAGAAACAAGATTTGTAAAGGACCAAGAAATGTCCACATGTTAAAATTTTGATCACTAACTTATTGAAAATAATTGCACTTTATCACTTCTTGCACACAATACTCACTCAAAAGGTTTTTTATTAGATACTTGAAACTGTAGTATGCTCTTCTCCATGCACCTATAAGAAATCTGGGAGGATCAGAAAGGTTTCATTTTTCTAGTAGAAGTATTTTTCTCACACCATATTAATCAACAAGGTTGGCCCATCCCCCAACCTTACAACCCACTTCAAATACTAAAATAAAACACTAAGAAACACATATTTAACCTCCACGTGAGGAGCACATAAGAAAATTGTAGTCTAATTTAAGATATTAGGGATAGGAATCCAAATAAATCCCCAATGTCATTTATCATTGAAACTTAAAAGTTGCGAAATAGGATACTGAAATCCTATAAATCAAGCATTCCTACATGATAAGGAGGGGGGATACATGTGAAGGGTCAAAGGTCAAGGTCTGGTTGTTCTGTGTGTGCCTCCTTGGGTCACCCAACCCTTCGAAGGCATCTAGTCTGTGACCCATTTCTTAGGTCAAAAATCTAAATGTCGTGCTTGACCGAGGTAGCTTAGTGGCCAAGTATAGGTTTTCTACCCAGGTGGTGGTTGTGGGATGCAATCACAACTCAATCATATTTTGAATGGTTGTTGGGAAATATCGTCGGTAATTTTAGGATATGCCCCTTTCACCCCTCATTATAACTGATTGATTCACACCTTCACTAGTTCCTCTTCTGGTGGATTCATGCCCCACTATTGAGTGCTTTTAGAATGCCCAATGATTTTTGAGAGGAGGGATGATAGGTATTTTAGGACACATGCTTTTTATGTTATTCCCCATGCAGATAAACCCCAAACCATATTACATTGTTACTTGTTTATGTATGATATTCATTGTTCGATTACATACAACTTTAAAAAACATTGTTTAGATAGTCCATATTTTTAGAAGCACTTGTTCATTTACCACTTGCACACATTCACACATAGTCCATAATCATAGGGGAACCACAACATCCCTGTCATTCTAGACATTTGAGAAACCTCCCTCCTATCTTAGGAGGTGTTCCCAATTTGGCTGACACATTAGCACAACCAGCACACACACCAGTGAGTGCCATTGTTTTGGGATCGGATTTTCTTGGGTCCACTTTGCTTGGCACCAATACCCAGAAAAACTCACCTACTAGTCCTCCATCACAAGGATGCATAGCCCAAACTTCTTCACAAGGTAAAAGCTCCCAACCTTCCTCACAAGGAACCTCTTCTCAACCATAATACACCATGGCTGGAACACCCCCTACCATGCCATACTTAGCATCCCTCAACATAATGGATTTGAACAAACTAATGAATGACCTAATCCTTCATGACCCCATATGGCCCAATATGCCCACCAATATCCCTTTTGACATTCCAAAGTTAAAAGGAAAGTCAGGAGAAGACCTTGCTAATCACATCATGTATTTTCACTTGTGGTGTTCTTCCAATAACATTATGGAAGATTCCATTCATTTATTATTGTTCCAATGAACACTCATTGGTCCATCTGCCAAATGGTTTGTGGATGAGAAAGTTGGGTCCCACATGACCTTTGAATCTTTTGAAAAAGCCTTATTGTCCTTTTTTCAACTCCTAGTCTACCATGAGATCGGTTTGGAAATCCTATCAAAATTCAGACAAACTACATATGTCCATATCATTGATCATATTCATGAGTGGCGACAGATAATAAGTATTTGCAAGGTTGATACCACCCCACAACATCGATTAGATTGGTTCCTCAAATCATTAGTCCCTCTCCTTTCCAAATATGTGGATACAACATTCCCTCAAACTGAAGACAAGGTCATCCCCAAGGCCCAATATTTTGATTTGATTTACTCTCAATCAAGGTATCTCTATATAGTATTACTTGATGATCCTTGCCCTCTACCATTTGGTCAAGACAAACCTAGAGCCTCACACATCGTGGACAGATTGATTGGGTCCATGGCCCACTTCAACCGATATACTCAATAGGTACCCACGTTTGGGACCCATCACTACCCCCAGACATATGGAGAAACACCACATAATCCTCCCCACACTCCCCCTCCCTCATTATAATGCCACCAAATCATGTGGTAGGACACATCCCTCCACCACCTGCAAGTTAGGTTCAAACCTCAATGGTCAGCGCATTCGTGGCCCCAACTTATAACCTCAACAATGGAGGAGGGACATCAACCTCATACACTCCTTATGGACTTCCCCCACTAGGTAATCCATATTTTCCATTCTCAGGTCCTCCACAACAATTTTTCCCACCACATGGTCAACAACAAGATGGTGTCAATTTTGTTCAACCTTCCCTTATTCAATATGTTCAAGCCTTTGAACAGTTAAATATGATCAATCTGCCTAACCAATCCAACAATAGAAAGAAATGAAAGAGCATAAATAACACCAACCAAGGATAGCGGGGAAACCCCCAACAAACAAACACCCAGGAAAGAAGCAACCATAACCATGGTAACCCAAATTCCCAAGGGGGTAATAACAATGGTCAATAGAGACAAAAGAAAAATATCAACCTCAGGACCAATTTCCCTTGTGCACTNAGCTAACCATAACCATGGTAACCCAAATTCCCAAGGGGGTAATAACAATGGTCAATAGAGACAAAAGAAAAATATCAACCTCAGGACCAATTTCCCTTGTGCACTTTGCAGGGAATATGGCCATTACACTCACCATTGCCCTCAAATCGTCGATTACAAAAGGATGAAGGAATCCATGAACCCGCCCAAACCCCCTAGCCCATAGGTACCACCACAAATCCTTAAAACTACATGCAACCACAAACTATGGCGTTTCTACAAAATCCCCTTCCTCACTAGCAAGTCATTAATACCCAACAATCAACAATCCCTAAACCACACCAGATGGGAAAAAATCCCAACTGGGTCATCCTCCATCTGGAAACCCCACTGATCTGCCCATTCTTTTCACCATTGAAGAGGATTTATCCTTCAGACATACAACTGAAATTATGGTACGCCTCCCAACCCCATGCCAACTACATCAAATTCCTCCCCATTACTAGCAGGACAACTATTGGTGATCCCTAGAATTAGCATAAAAATTATTATTCGCATCCCCCATGCACCACTACACAAGAATGTAAACAACCCCCATGCACCACTACACAAGAATGTCAACAACCCCCATGCACCACTACACAAGAATGTCAACAACCCCCATGCAAAAGAAACACTCAGTTAAAGCCTAGTCGATGACTTAGCCCAATCTCCAGTAGCCATGTCCATCTTAGAGGTCCTTCAAACTTGTTTGTCACAAAGGAAAACCCTTCTTTCAACCTTGGGGGCAGTAGACCCATAAAATACCCATCTGATCACTTTCGACCTGGATAATAACGAACCACGCCTCCCTTCATTAGTGGCTTTCCAAATACCAGTCATGATTCAAAACTTCCCAATACATCAATGCATCATGTCCAAAATAGTATGGCAACAATTAGGTTCCCCTGAACTTGTCCCATCCACCATTACCTTTAGGTCATACAATGGTCATCCATCACAACCAGAAGGCCTATAATAAAATGTTTTAGTAGAATTTGGGAGAAAAACCATTATCATTGAGATAGAGGTCATCTATGCCTTATTGGATTACAATATCCTCTTTGGGTGCAGTCGCATGTATGCCATGAAAGTGACCACATCTTCTGTCTTCTGCACCATGCTTTTCCCTCACAATGGGAAGATCGTTACCATTGAACAATTAACTCACTACGAACCCAATAATTTAGGGAACATAAACAAAGTTCTCCTACTCATATGATATATTTCTGACATCGCATTCATTGTTGAAATTGACCAGGAATTTTTAGAGACCCCTCACTAGTGGGTTCTTATCAAGGAGATTCCCCTTCTCCCTTACCCACTAAATAAGCACAAGTATGTATTGTCACCTCAGATGGAGTTGAAATCCTTGATGACTCTTCCCCCTAAGGGCACATTCCCCAAGTGGCCACGAAGGCTTTCCTACCTATATCTACTCCAATGATTTCCATGTCACCTCTCAATCCTGGACTAAATCTGATAATTGGGTCCCCATCACCCATTTGGAAACTGGGCCCTCAAGCCCTAACCCAAATCCCCTTCTTTTAACCCCCACTTGGAGTCTCAACATACCAAGTTGTCGCTACCCTCACCTTTCCAAACATGGTGATAGCCATCGTCGTTTAGTATTTAGAACCACCCTCTATGGTATCGGTCCCATCCATTCCCCCTTGGCCAAAGGTGTTTCCCATGCCATTAACACCTCAAACGTCAACTCTTCCAACTGGTTATATAGTTGGGGACATTAGTACCAACAAAGGAGGCAACACAACCAACAATAAATGCACCTGGGAGAAAAATGAGTCCACCAAAACTCCTGAACTTCCCATTCAACCACCATGTGCACTTTACACCATATTCGGATACCTAACCAATCTTTTCCCCACTTTGTTAGAGTTACGAAATATCACTCCACTTCCCAAAAATATTCCATTAATGCCTACCTTAGTATTATCACCCACAACCATAGAGCCTTCTTCATCCAAACAGAAAAATTCTTCACACCAAGCACGCATGTTCCATATGCACATAGTGTGACCATTACACCCACCACTTCCCCGGTCTCCCTCAATTGCGAGAGACTCTAGCAATAGTACACCAAACTACATTGCCTGCATCCTCACAAACACCACCTACCATCACTAATGGTCCTAGAATTTATTATGTTTCCACATCTGTAAATGAATAGATGAGACGCCCTTGCACATTATGTGATCAACCAAACCATTTCACTTTTTTTTCCCTCTCATCATCTCTTCCTATGCTCAAAATATGGCTTCCTTACCACATGTTCCCACCCCAATCTAAATCCCTAATGACCCAGCTTTGACAATCCCTCCATAAGAGAGTCATACCACACCAATATCAAGGCCAGACCCTCGTCCTTTGACTCCACTAGCCATTCCCATACCTCAACTATCTGAATACTTCCCTCTAAATCCACCTAATTTGTCAGTAAGTATCATTTATGATGTTATCCCTCCTACTATCCTCTATACCCCACATAAGTATTTGGATATTTAGTTCATGTCATCTAATGAAACCCCTCAACCCCCTCCCGCAGGTCCACTTACCTCGACCAGAATTGATGATCACCCATCCACATCTCATACGCTTTCCATAGATGTCAACATCATCACTAATATTGATGATAACACATCCCATCCACCCAATCAAACCTCTGAGGACCCATTGTTCTCCCACATCTTCCAATATGATGAAGACATATTAGAGTACATGAGAGCACCTAATCTCCCATGGGATGTGATGCATCACAGATCTTTCTTCTTGTCCCAAGAAGCATTTAAACCATGCCTAGACACTCATGTCTATGTAATTGAAACTAAATATTTCACCCACCACCACCACCCCCACGAATATGTGGATTGGTTCAAGAATCCAAACCCTGCCCCTAACACTTTTGAAGAAGGAAACATGGTGAACATCTCCCCTACCATAAAAGTTGACATCTCAATCAAACCCAATATTTTCGAAGAGATTAGCCTCGGCGTTACATGTTCTCATGAAGAATTTTTTTCTTACAAGTATCTCTTTCAGGAGTTTCAGGATGTTTTTTCCTAGTCATACACATAAATTACCGTATTAGACCCAGCCATTATCGAACATTGCATCAACACATGGCCCGATGTCACCCCCATGCGTCAAAACCAAAGACCACTAGATCCCTCAAAATCCATGGTTATCAAAGCCAAAATTGATAATTTATGCTCTGCATGGTTCATATAGATGTCACCCCCATGCGTCAAAACCAAAGACCACTAGATCCCTCAAAATCCATGGTTATCAAAGCCAAAATTGATAATTTATGCTCTGCATGGTTCATATATCCCATTGCATATACATCTTGGGTCTCAAACCTAGTGCCCATCAACATAAAAAAGGGTACAATCCATGTTTGTACGGATTTTCATCACCTCAATCAATCCTATCACAAGAATGATTTTTGCACCTCGTTCATTGACCAATTCATCGACACTTGCATCAGACATGAATTCCTCTTAGTAATGGATGGTTGCTCCGACTACAACCAGATCCAAATCCACCAGGTAGACCAATACTAAACTACATTCACCACCCCTTGGGGCACTTTCTCCTATCGAGTCATGCCATTTGGGCTCAAGAACATAGGAGCCACTTTCTAGTGTGTCATGACATATGATTTTCATGGTCTCGCCCATATCATCTTGGCCTACTTATATGACCTCACTACTTGGACAAAGAAGCATCCAAAGAATTTAGAACATTTGTGACTTGTCTTTCAAAGCTTTTGTATATACAATATCTGCTTGAACCCCCTTGAGTGTGTATTATGTGTTACAACCAGACGTCTGCTTGGATTTATCATTTCTCAAGAAGGGATCATAGTAGACCGCCTAAAACACCAATCCATTAATGAAATTCTTCCTCCAAAGAACTTGTGCTAGCTGCAAAGTCTCAAAGGCAAAGCCAATTTCTTATGTTGTTTTGATCCTAACTATGCAATCTACACCCATGGCTTCTTACACTTACTACGACGTGACGTCCCATTCTAATGGGACCAACATAACCAAGTTGTTTTTAACTCCCTCAAAGAAGCACTCAACAAAGCACCCCTCATCAATACCCCAGACTTTGATAGAGATTATATTTTGTATATGTTTTCCTCGAAGGTTTCAGTTGCAGGAGTGATAATCCAAGTAAGCGATGATGGGTATGAGCATGTCATTTCCTATATAAGAAAAAACATCTTTGGGCCACCTCTCAAGTACAACCATGTCAAGAAGCTAGCCCAGACGGTTTTGCTTGCAGTCCAAAAATTGCGCCACTATATCTTGCTTCAAACTACTAAGTTCATGGATGATTTCAATCCAATGCAATACCTGCTCAGGTGATTCCATATCAATGGAAAATTTTCTCATTGGACAATCATTCTCCAAGACAATGATCTTGAGTTTACAATCCCCAAGAGAAAAAAAATCCCTCGTCCTCATAGAGCTAATTGCAGACTTCCCATCGAACTCATCTAACCCCCCCATGAATGAAAACTTCCGAGATGAACATTTATTCTTAATTTTATATGGAAACCCATGGTACAATGACATTCTTGAATATCTTCGTATGCAAAAATTTGGCCCTCATCTCTCTCGAGACGATCGTCGCTACATCTGTCACCAAGCTTACCACTACCCTCTAGCAATCATGCCCTATTGTGTGGGAAAAACAACAAGAGCGTGCATGATGTGCGTGACTTTGGCGATTTTACTTGTGTAGAAGTGCAAGAGAAGAGGAATTTTACCTACGCAGAACAAATCACCAAGCCAAAAATGGTCATACGACCCCCATCCCAAAAACTACCAAAATTCAAATATGCAGGAGGTTGAGACCACTTTCCAGATTCTCTAACACATCCAATTGGTGTCCCCGCTCCCTCGTACCGCTCGTAAACTAGCTCTCATAACTTAACTCATGCATGTATAAATGAGGTGGCATTGTGGTCCCCAGGCCCATATATATGTCACCTCCCCAAACTTCCAATCACCTGTTCTGAAGCCTAGGAGCTGCATTTTTTACACTGTTCATGGCACAACAATCCAGACTTTGTAACCTACATGTCAATATCACCCATTTTTCATTTTACCAAGAAGTCTTGGGGAGCTCTCTCTCGGTCTCAGGCACAGGTACGCACACACATTATAAATTTTATCAAATACATTTCATATGTTCTTTACTTTTCAGATATTTTTCACATTAGGTATTTGATGTTTGTGTGTGTAGGTACTTGGTACAACAATCTACAACCCATTCAGTCTTGGCCACTAAATGGCCCCTTTAGGTATATGTTCAAAACTGGCATGCTCTCAATCCAATTGAAAACATATGCATATCCCAATTATCCCCCTCGACATTCACCTTTAGAACCCCCATATCCTGCTCTGCAATACCCCCACCTCTATCACATTCAAGTATTGTTACCCGGTAGCATTCTCACCTCCATGAGTTTTCCCACATATATTTACCCCTTGGTATATGGACACTCATGTTTTTCTATCCATTAGTCCTGAGAGTCCTGGTAGTGTTTATTGTTACCCGGTAGCATTCTCACCTCCATGAGTTGTCCCACATATATTTACCCCTTGGTATATGGACACTCATGTTTTTCTATCCATTAGTCCTGAGAGTCCTGGTAGTGTTACACCCTAGAGCATGAACCTCATACTTCTTCCTCATCATCATGCTAACCTCCCCATTATGGACTCCCACTTCATGTTTTGTTGGTTACATTAAATGCACCTCTGCATTATCATTAAACCCTCCATCTCACCCAACAATAATTTCCCATATGCAATTTCATCCTACATCCATCTACCTGGTATAGAAACCCAACCATGATGCCCCCACCCTTCATCTGTTGCATCTCATTACTGGTGCCCCAAGTAGGCCCATCCATCCTTCACTAGGGCACTCATTTTTGTACATGTACTTTCAACCCATTTATTATTTATTCATTTTGTAATTGTATAAATCACATTTCCAATTCTAGCAAGTAGAGCAGATTTTTGTCTTTGCCACCGATGGTATTTTTTCATTAGCACACAAAAACCCATGTCGCCCTTGGTTGAGGCATCCCACTTTCATCATCATATTGTCAAATAAATCCCTCTAATGGCCACAATACTGATTATCATTGACACCCCTATCCCACACTTCCATATTTTGACCTATCCTCCATTCCTTTGCAGTATTACCCACTAAACACAATTCACCCAATATCTAGTCATGCCCCTGACGCCGAATCATGTTTACTATTTCTTCCATCATCTATCATCCCCCAACCAAGGGCAGTTCTTGAGTCCCATATATCACGAACTTTGTCCATGTTACCACTTAATTCATCCACATAGTTCCTGATACTATTTCGATCAAATCGATGTCGAGAATCCCTTTGCTTATTGCAGTCGTGCTCCCTTCCCAGTCGAAGTCAGCATGAGTTTCCAGGAAGGTGGAAGTATCTTGGCTCTCATTCCCTTATTCATGAGAAGTCTCAGTTGGCACAGAAAGAGTCCTCATTTCTCTCTGATTTCATTGACCCCCATAACATTTTACTCCAACAAAGTTTCATGTTATTGTCAGTCTTACTATGCGACCATTACAGTTTCTAGTAACAGCCAAAGACCTATGAATTTAATTGGTCAATAATGCCTCTGTTTTATCTATCCCTCGATCAAGATCTCGTTCAGTCATCAGAACCACATTGTCATTTTGGATGCCCCTAAGGGTGATGCAAACATCCACTTCATCAATAGTTTCAGTTACCGTCATTTATTTATGGTTTCATGATATGAGCATGGGGCATGCCCACCTCTTTTGTACCCAAATTTATATTTCAATTTTTTCGAGAATAATTAGTTCGCATTAGACTCTCATTTTCCTCTAACGGATCACCCCTACATTCCTCCTCAAATAGTAGCTACAAATTTCCTATTCACAAAATAAACAATGATGTATTTGGGCTATACGTATGATCCTAACCTCACACATCAGGGGGAATATATTATCACTGAAAAATCACTCACAAGTAATACAAACAGTGGTTGAAGAAAATATCAACATAAATACAACATACTTCAAACATTTACAGAAACTATTTCATCAAGATGCCAAAACTATATAAAAATACCCATGAATTTTTGCGCACTTCCACCAAAGTCAGTGGGCGCACATCTGCACGGGTCAACAAAGCGTCGGATGCACACTATGCACGTCC
>CBVK0101273815.1:0-11891 GCA_900067695.1 Picea abies | reverse complement strand
TGGGTTTCCATGTAAAACACTGGTGTATTGTGTATGTGTGTGATTGTTCATTTACTTATTGTTTATTTACTATGCAACTATTGGATGATAATGTTGCATTGATATAGAACTTGCATTTTATGGTGAAAAATGATTAAATTGCTCTATTACTGATTCACCCCCCCTCTCAGTAATCCAACAGTCATCTGTCTATATTTGGGGATTCTTAGTTTATCATCAATCTAGTTAAGAGAATTTATACCCCATCTAATAAATTGTTAAATAGGTATACACAACCGGTTTGGAAGTTAATTTATAATCTTCTATATTTCAATATTACTCATATCAAGAGAGACCTAAATTCAATGGCAGATAGGTTAGTTATTTCTTCAACCATCCCTACAAGGCAATTGCTCCCTGAAAGGTAATATTGTACATTTATGTCATTATATCGTCCTCATTTTTCAGACAATGTTGAATCTTGGAAATTTTTCTTGACGTTGAAAGCATATGTTCCTTTTTGTAAAATGAGCCCTTGAAAAGGAAGGATATCATATCTTTAGAAGATGAAAAATGTCCAAATGGATTAACCCCTCTATAAAGTTCTTTCTCATCAAGTGATGTAAGCAATAAAAAGGAAGACAGAGAGGAGGAATCAAAAAGAAAGATAGGAAAGACCATTTCTATGAACATTGGGACTTAAGAAGATCCAAAGACTTTAAAAACTGGGGCTCAATATTCAGATCAAGAGAAGCATAAATTTATGGATCTTTTCCGTGAATTTCGAGATGTCTTTGCATGGTCATATGAAGATTTGTGTGGTTTTGATCCTAGTATAATACAACTCGCAATTTCTATTAAAGGAGAAACAAAACTATTAAGGCAAAGACAAAGGCCAATTAATCTTGCACTAGAAGAAACTATTAGGAAAGAGATTGAAAAGATCATAAATGTTCATATAATTTTTCCTATTAAGTATTCAGAATGGGTATCAAACCTTGTCCCGGTATGAAAAAAAAATGGGGATATTATATTATGTGTTGATTTTCGTGCCTTGAACAAAGCAAGCGTTAAAGACAATTTTCCTCTTCCTAATATGGAGTTGATTTTACAACAAGTAGCAAGATCTCAGATGATGTCACTTCTTGACTATTTTTTAGGATACAATCAACTTCTTGTATTGAATGTCAAAAGTCTACCAGTAGGGAAAATTTCTCTTCCATGAATTTAGGACCAATCTTACCTAATTTTCCTTTCTCTAAATGGGGATTGGAATTCATTGGACCAATCAATCCTTCATCTTCTACAAGTCATATTTTTATCTTAACTGCAATAGACTACTTTACAAAATGGACTAAAGCAATTCATCTTAAGCATGCCCAAGATGAGCAAATTATCTCCTTTTTAGAAATGAATATATTTTCTCGTTTTGGTCTTCCTATTGAGATTATTTCTGATAATGGAACAACATTCATATCTAGAAAGTTAGCCCAATTTCTTAATAAATTTGGAGTAAAACATTTCACTTCATCAACATATTATCCTTGGGGAAATGGGAAAACTGAATCAATGGATAAAAATATCGTCAAAATTCTCAAGAATATCAATAATGAAAAACCTCACTAATGGCATACTTTATTGAATTATGCATTATGGGAATATCGTACCACAACGAAAAAAGTACATGTCATACTCCTTTTGAATTTTTATATGGCCAAGAATTTATCTTGCTTGTTGAACTTGAACTTACTTCCCTCATATTAACCTCATGGGCCTAAGAGTTAAACTCTATAGATGTCCCTCAAAGATTACATGTTTTGTTGGATTTAGAAGAACAAAGAAGTTATGCTCTTAATAACCTTAAAAAAAATGACAACAAACAGTTAAAAAATATTTTGATAAGAGGGATAAATCAATTTCTTTTGCAGCTGATGAAAAAGTACTTCTACAAGATTTTGCACATGCTAATAAAGGTAAGCATTCAAAATTTCAGAAATTATGGCTAGGTCCTTACATAATCGCCTATGTTGTTGGAAACAATTCTTATTTACTTAAAGATGAATATGGTCGATTATTTTCCTATACGACTAACGGTTCACATCTGAAACACTATGTTGAACCACGATGATTTTATTAATTATATCTGCAGTGTTTCTTGTATATATTTAATTTTGGTTTATATAGCATTTTATTTCATTTTGATTTTGTCTTTTCTTTTTTTAGCTTGGTTTTGAATATTTTATTCAAACAACTGGATCAATCAAGTTACTTTACTTTTCATTGATTTGCAAAACTTGTCATTATTTTAACTTGAAAGATGAAGATTAAAAACAACAAAATATAAATGAATTATATTTCTTATGTATGCAATATTATTTGTTGAGCATGTGTCGAACCAGTGAAATTACCGTGTTGCAATTTGATGGTTACATCTCTTCCCTATATTCTTCTTTCCCATTATTCCCCTCCATGAGCATATTTGTTGAGATCATACTTAAAATTTTGATCAAAATTTTGTTGAAACATCATTTCCTAAGAAGAAGAGACAATCAACAAAATAAAATTCAAAAATTCAAAAAACAAAACCCAATATTCTGAGTTCTAGTCTATTGGAAATAGACTACCATGTGGAGTCATCATTTTTTGAATCATGATTTGTCACCTACTATAAGAGCTCACAAAGAGTTATGAAGCATATATATATTTAAAATATTAATGACTATAAGATGTGGGGTCCCCTAGGAGAAAATGGAGAAGTAAAACTTTTGATAAGGTTTTCTCTAGCCTCAAGTGAGATTAGTATATGTTCATTCCATACTAAGTTGCATTAGAGGTAAGTTATCTTGTTGATAGTAGGGTTATTCTAAAGGTGGCAAAGAAAGTACTAGGAAGAATTCACTGGTGACATGCTCCGAGGTCATTCATTTTCTTGAATGCATGTTTGGTTTTAGTTAGAATTTTTTAAGTCCTTTCAACGTTAATTAATGCTAGTTTTTCAAAGTTAAAAAGAATGATGCACATGTAGCTTGGATTGATCCAGCTCAATTTTGTGTTCTAGTCTTCATTTTTTTTACACTAGTTGTCTCTGCATGAGTCAAATAACATCTTGGACTTCTAAGTGTAACAATGGTCCAAGCCCTCGCAGGAGTTTGAAGAGATATACTAATCTGTAACTCAGATTGATATTAATAAAAATATTTGTTGGTTTCTTCTCACTTATGGGACTTTTTATATATTGATTTTCATATTTATACTTTTTACATTTACTTATCCATATGTTTTCATAAATTCATTTTGAAAGTACACTTTTTACTTTGTTCCATTTTATTTTGTATAAAAGATACAAAAAGATCATATTTATAAAATAGCTTCAGATCCAAGAATCACATTTCTTGAGGTCTGATTTAGATTTTTGATAGGCTATAAACCTAGGGTTATAATATCGTCTATCTCACTCGTCCTGGGAATATTTGAAAAAATTTTAGTAGGGATTTTTCCATTCCTTGCATCAACACCTTCATACCAGTAGCATCCATTGTTGACCCTAATACTGGAGAATTCAGGTCAGAAATTCTAAAATTGATCATAAGAGAGGAAGTTGTATCTAAGTAGGTAGTTGCAGATGGAGATACCTACAATTGGTGAGGGAAATCCATGAGTTTCTCTAGTTGTGTTCAAATAGCGCCACATTCATCATGTAGTTGTTGGAGTGACTTGCGATGTTGGAAAAATATTTCAAGGATAGTAATCACCTGTGCAGAGAGGCTACCTAGGAAAATTTTCAAGGTCTATGTTAAATTTTGGAGATGTCGAAGCCCTACTCTGGCTGAGAGAATATCACCTTGGAGTTGGATTTCCCTCATTGCACTGTGGGGCTAAGAAATATAGGGGGCGTCGAACCAAAATGCATGGAAACCAAAGATAATAGGATAGCAACAATACGATGTAGACACTTGACAAAACACCATCAGGATTGTATATTGTGAGCCATAAACCCCGATTTGTACATGAGATACTGGAACCATAATGGTTGGTCCCTTCGTGCCCATAATCCATTTACTTTGATGATTGCAAATACGGTCTAGCATGTCCATGGTAGGCGTGATAATCCCACATTTAGGTGAGAGAAAGCATGAGAGGGGATTAAATGAAGAGTTCAGATAGGAGGGATTAAGGAAAGGTGATGAGAGACTTGGTGATTGGATGAAGTATAGGAGGGATTAAGGAAAGGTGATGAGAGACTTGGTGATTGGATGAAGTAATTAAGGAAAATGGTGGTCACATGGTGAAACCAAAATAGGGGGGGTCAATAGGGAATGGGAATAAAATCTAAATCCCCATTGATTCTAAGGTCCCCCATTTTCCTTTTGTGCTAGTGTTTTCCTGTTGGTCTACAAGGGAGTTGTTATAGCGTAAGATAGGAAAGAATTATGCCTTGTCAAAGCTCTATAGGATATTTTGAATTCGGTAAAACATGGAACTCATACGAGCATCCCGAAGGAATGTGCCCAGTTGTAGATGTCTAATGGTGTTTTTAGAGTCCCCCAAAATATGGATCTTATGGATGTTATGATTCCAGATAAGGTGAGACCTTGAAGGAGGGAATAGGCCTCGGCTTGGTTAAGATTCCAATAGAAATAAAACTCTACAATTCTTTTAGGGCCAAAGAGAACACCACCCTCTCCTTCCTCCCTGAGGTTGCACTTTGAAGCACCATCAAAGCATAGAATAAGAGAAAATTGGTATCTCTACCACTAAATTAAGTCTAAAGGTGAGAGATGAAGTTGTTAGGATTCTCTGGGACAGGTTTCAGTAGAGATGGACACCTAAAGAGGGAATTGATGGAACCAGATAGAATCCCATTATTCTAGAACTGAAAGGAGGAAGAGATTATATTCCTGGTATTATTATGTTTAGACAAGAGTGTTAGACACTTGAAAAAACACCATCAGGATTGTATATTGTGAGCCATAAACCCCGATTTGTACATGAGATATTGGAACCATAATGGTTGGTCCCTTCGTGCCCATAATCCATTTACTTTGATGATTGCAAATACGGTCTAGCATGTCCATGGTAGGCATGATAATCCCACATTTAGGCGAGAGAAAGCATGAGAGGGGATTAAATGAAGAGTTCAAATAGGAGGGATTAAGGAAAGGTGATGAGAGACTTGGTGATTGGATGAAGTTGAGAGATGAAGTTGTTAGGATTCTCTGGGACAGGTTTCAGTAGAGATGGACACCTAAAGAGGGAATTGATGGAACCAGATAGAATCCCATTATTCTAGAACTGAAAGGAGGAAGAGATTATATTCCTGGTATTATTATGTTTAGACAAGAGTGTTAGTGCTTTTTCTGCAACTATTCTAGGCATAGATTTAACTTTCTTGAAAAGGGCATGATTCTGAGACAACCAAATTTTCTAGAAGAAACATTTAGGGATATATAACCAAACCCTTTCGAAGATAGGTTTTTTGGGGAAGTGTTATGACCCAAAGGGGGCATATATAGGGTTAAATGTATATGATATGACCCCAAGGGGAGCATATATGTGGGAAAATGTACATGTAATGTGTAAATGTATATGTAATAAGGTCGGCCTAATAGTAAAGGGGCCTCATGGGCAAGTTTGGATAGGCATATATAGAGGTCATGTATTCATTATTGTAGGAATGTGAATTAAGAATTATAAATGTATTTGGTTACTTGGAGGAGGTTCTCTTATCCATTACATTCCCCCTTTGGGTCATAACAAGAAGATGATAAGAACCCTAGCTTGGATGGATTTCCCTATGAATTTTACAAGGCCACTTGGAACTTTGTTGGGCCCGACCTCTAAGAAGTCTATAATGAAGCTTTGTGTAATCAATCTCTATGGGAAAGAATTAACTAAGGGATTATTTGTTTCATGCCCAAAGAAGGGGCCTAAGAGGTTGCCACAAATTGGTACCCTGATACTTTTCTCAACACCTCTTACAAAATATTAGCCAAAGCTATGGATTTACCACTTAAGCATTTACTCCCCAAGATTATTCAACCTAAGAAGAACCACTTTATTAGGGGGCATTACATTCTCGACAATGTTATTGTAGTTTGGGAAGAAAAGGAATGGGCCTAAATCTCTAGCTTGGATGCTTTGTTCATCAATATTGACTTTGAGAAAACTTATGATTAAGCCAATTGGCCCTTCATTTTGTTTATGCTTAAAAGCCTAGGATTTGGATTTTCTTTCATCGCCTATGTGGAAACCCTTTTTGTGGATGCCTTGTCCTGTTTCTCTATAAATTTCTACAAACAAGAGGAAATTGGGCTATTTAGGTCCATTAGACAAGATATCCCCTTGGATCCATCCCTTATTCATGGATTCTAGGGCACTTGGTTGTTTTCTTAGTTCCATAGTTAATGTAGGGTACATTAAAAGGATTCCTCTTCCTGAATTGGTGACATGCTAGTTAGTCAATAGACACTTTGTCGATGACTCTTTATCCACTATTTCAAAATACCAATGATCCTAGAGTCACATTAAGTACTTCCTTAACATTTTATATACTGCTTCAAGGTCAGGTATCCAATGGGACAACACTATGTGTTACATGCAGAGCCAATGCCTAAAACTAGAGTGGCTAGAATCACAAATCTAGAATTGGATTCAACACAACTAGATTTTCAAATTTCTTGGTATTTCCTGAGCCTTCTGAGCTTCCCCTAAAGAACTTTGAGAAGTGGTAGTGCAATTAGATATGAGGAAGGTAGGTAAATGGATAACTAAACCTTTAACATTATCAACAACTCATGTATATTACTCTTCTTGATGGGTCTCATAAAAAACGATGCATGGACATTGTCAGCTTAATTTATTTGCATAAAAAGGGCACTTGTCATGTCAATCCAAGGTCAATATGCTTGTGAGGTACAATCATTATACGTGAGGGAACTAGCTTCAAAATGCATATTAAGAAGGAAATGTAATCTTGAAAGAAATCATCAACTAATCTAGAAAGTGCAATCTAACCTAATCTTTAAAACTTCAAATCAAATCTAATTCTTTCAACCTTAGGTTATCATTGTTCCACTAGTCAAAAATCAGGATGCAAAGTGAAATATGCCATTGGTTGTGGACTCTTTGCAACAATAATCTATCAACTAGTGAGGTTAAAGGTTTTGAAAGAAGGTTCTAACACATATGAAAAATGAAAAGACTTGAATTAAATCTAATTCCTTCAAAAGTAAATGCTATCTCTACTTAAACTATTGCAATTTAAAGAAAAATTATAATTAATCAATCCAACAAGAAAGTAACTAATCTTCTTAAACTAGACTACAAAAGCTTACACGAGAAGAATATCAGGTTGTGAGGTGAAATATTCCTTGAGAAAGGCCCACACAACAGTGCTCTTTTCACTAATGTAGGTTATTGGTTAAAGAATAAATTATAATCACACAAGTACACAACTTACTCTGATTTGCATAGTTGATCAAGTATTCATTAGTGTCTCATAGGTAGAAAGCTTAGGTTGTAGTGTCTTTAGCCTATTCCCTTAGGTGGCTTAAATACTTGCAACAGTACCTTGTTGACTCCTCAATGCTTACTCCCATCAACAAAATCAGTTCTAAGTGTTTAGAAATAAATAAAACCTTCATGAAAATGGGACTAATGCTACAACAAATAAACTATTGTAACCAGAAATTAAAACAGTGAGCAATAAATAGTGAATTAAATTTTATGAACAGTGAACCATTGGCACAAGATAAATACAATGATTAGAATATATAAAAAAAAGATTTATTAATGGGTATAAACATTAGATATATAAAAGAAAAGGAAAAGGAAAATAGAGAGTATATATCAACAATAAAACAACAACAAATGTACACAGAAAACAACGATGCACGTGATGAAGAATGGGGGCCCTCCAAGCCTCAAGTTGTACATTCAAGGACTATCAGTTGAAAGAACTCAATATGGCTTCATCTGTTAATGAAATAAGTTGGTACAAAGCTTCAGTGAATCTCTTAGAAACCAAAACCTTCAGCAAAATTCAAAACTAGAAATATGATTCCTCATAGTCTTCATATGTTTATGTATATATACATCGTGAAATAAAACTAAAATATTATCAATCCTTTAACTAGCTATCTAAATCTGATCTTATCCATCTATTCGACTCGAATTCATCCTTTGGAGTGCCAAAAATTGTGCAAAATTACGCGTGCTTGGGATCTAGCTGGTTTTTTTGCTAAAAGAGGTATTTCCCAACAAAGTGAGAGCATTGAACGGCATGTTTCTAACTTGATTTCGTGCACCTAGGAGGACACATTCCATGCTATGAATAAAAGTAAAAAAACCCAAATCTTCCTTTCTCACAGATCAGCCTACACATATCTTGATGAACGAGAAATTACAAGAACTAAATTTTTCTGGTAAAAACAGATAAAAATCCAAATTTAGTTATTTCAAAATCTTGATTTAAGACAATTAAAAATAAAGTCAATACTTACCTCAATGTGCCTTAGATGGTCTTTATTAGGCTAGGATAGATGGTAAATATGGAAAAAAGGAAGATATAAGGTAAAAAAGGAGCTAAGTTTAGAGACTTTTATCTGGAAAAACAAAGTATAGACATTTTTCCCCCATACTCATTCTTTTGCATGACCTCATACAAATAAAAATCTGACAAAATTGTGTTGCTTCCTTTTTTCTAGATCGCTCTTGTTGGTCTAAGAAATACATCCACATTAGGTGTCGAGGTCTTTCTAACTCTCCTTTGTTGTTGTCTTGTAGCCTTTACCTCTATCTTTTTTCCCTGTGGCTTCTCATACTTCCTCAATTTGTACCTTTTTTAAGACTAGCCTATTGTCTAATTTTTTCCATGAATGAGCTCTTTATTTACTTCCTTTAACACTCTGAGCTCCTATTTTAGCTTCTCATTCTCATCCCTTATCTGAGCACCATTTTCCTTCAAGAGTGCATTCTTAGCTTTTATATGTCATTCTAAAATCAACATGTTTTTAATTTCACTTTTGAGCTTTCTAATTCAGCTCTTCTTCTTTTTCACTTTTGATCTTGCAAGAAGGATAGAGAGCGGCACTTGATCTTATTCCAATCCTGAAGACTTAGCTGGCATGTTTTCATTCATTTCATCAAATTCTGGAGAAGCTTCTTTTTCAATGGTTGTTGTTTGTATTTTTCTAGTTGTAGAAGGTTCTCCCTGATCTTGGTCAATAATTAGCCAGGGTAATTTGATCGATGAGGAGGGATCTCTAGATTCTTTCTCTAATCTCTCCACATGATCATAAACCTATTGGTTGCTATCAATCTCGGGAGTTGGTATTCTTGTCTTGCAGTACCCTATTCTATTTCTCTTGGCAATGTTCTCAAACCCTTTGTTCTATTGTTTATTCTTTTCAAGTTGCTTAGTCCTTGTTCTTGTCATTCTTTGATGAATTGAAGATTCACCCACTTCCTTTCTTCTCGTTTGTCTCTTTCTTTTCTTACTTTTCTTTTCAATGAGATGCCTAGGAATTTCAAAAATCTCCTCAATTGCATTATCTGATTCAATTTCCACAGTGTTCCTTGGAATATCTTCCACAATTTCAAATCCATTGGAAACTAGAAATTTAGGTCACACCATCCCCTACTTCACTAATTCATGTGTGATGATCATCTTTATCAATACATGATGATATAGATATTTATCTAAGTTCTTGGTTTGCCTATGTATAGATTTTTCCATCTTTGTTAGGCTATGGAACAAGTAGTAAGGAAAGTTTAATGGCTTCTCCTCAGTTAAGTGTGTCAGCAATCTAATGTGGTATAAGAAAATAAATTGAACTAAGGATATTTGAGCCATATCCTTGGGAAACTTGCTACCCAATTCAAATTACTTTTCTTGTTTCTTAACAAAAAGGGTGTCCAAACCCTCACCTCCATAGGTTTTTTCTTGAACTACTTCTTTCCTGATTGTGGCAAGCATGTGATTCATGAAATATACAAGATTAACTTTTGAACCTATGCTTGTTCCCCATCAAACGTTTGTGCAAATGATTTTGTAACCTCTATGTTGTATCCATCAAACTTCTTAAATAAATTTAGCCAACCTATTCTTCTCAAAATCACCTTGCTCTTTGTATGAATACTCTCAATATCCACCTCAAATGGTTCAAATTTGAATGCCATTGTATTTAAAAAGAACATTGCCTTCTCTTATGCTTTGTTTTCAAACTCAAATTTCTCACAGTTGCAATATGAGTTTTTGTCTTCAAACTTGTTCAATATATACTTTATTTCTAAGCTCTATTTTCACAATTGCAATGTAATTGTGTTCCCAAGCTCAAATTCAGTATTTCACTATCTTTATGTAAATTATGTCCTCAATCTCAAATTTAGGTTCTCCTTAATGAAATTCTTAATGAGAATTGAAATCCCTTAAAGAAAAATTGTTCTTTGAAAAAAAACCCAAATCTTTTTCTTTGTATGTGCATTGTAGGAACAATTTTTATCATGATCAGACTTGTAGCAAAAAGGGTATTTCCCTAAACTTCATTTCATTTAGAAAATTAATTAGATGCCCCCTTTTTATTTATGCTAATGAGGCTATGAATTTGTTGAAAGGGTCATTGATTTTTACTGTTATAACACATAAATAGATAGTTTATGTTTTCTGTAAATCTTTGTTATTTCGTTTTGTTACATAGACAAAAAAAATTAAAATGAAACAATTTGTTTTGCCACTTAATGAAAGATTTATTTTTCTACAAAGAAACAAAAATAGAAAAAATAAAATAAAATAAAATTTTGCCACTTGGTAACATTTTACACGATTTCGTTGTATGAAGACAAAAGAAAATCACTAATCTATTCAACTCATTTGCGACCTGTCAAACCCTAAGCTCTAACCTTAGTAATCGTTGTCTTTGTGCAAAGGAAAATTTCTTTTAAACAAAAATCCCTAATACCTCTCTATGCTAGGAATTCATAACCATGTCCTTGTGTAATTTTTCTCAATTTTGTATGTTGAAGGGTATTCGATGCTGACTTGGCTTGACAATTCACTTTTTTTATACCAATAGAGGAAGATTTTGTCAAAACTTCTCTTCATAAATGAAACCCTCGTGTTATTTCCATTTAGCAAAAAGAAGTCTGCACACATGTGTTTGTTTGTCTCGGATAGTGTTTTCCTAGATTTTGACAAAGGAATAGGGTGGAAATGTGATAGGAATAGTTTTCTTTTATATAGAGTGATATAAATTAATGAGAATAGGATATATGTGATATAATGGTATGGATAGAAAAGGTAGAATAGAAGAGTGTTGTGATAGAATAGGGGTGAAAGAATAGGTAAGATAGAAAAGGATAGGGTAAGATATGAAAGGCAAAGGTTGTTGGCAGCTATGGGTTGACCCAGGTTCTAACTACAATATTACCAACAAACCCTTCTACCATCGGCCCTTCTAGTTACCATAAGTCAACACAATGCACAGAGTGCACTATGCAGTCTCACCCAAGATGGCTTCTACGGGTGGCCACGGGACTCAGATGTCTACAGCCCGTGGATGGGATGTGCTTCTCTCAGAGGCATTTAACATGCTTACTGTTAACCTTCAACCCTCATTAGATTTTAATCCAGACCAATGTCACAACTATTCTACTAGGGCGTTATTAATCATTCTAGACACATTTGATCATAACCAAGTATTCATCTACTGTAAAACAAGATTTTGATCTATTTACTGACTATAACATTCCTTTACTTAGTGTTGTTCTGCAGGTTAGATTAGTTTATTCCTACTGCGTAGTGTTCATTCCTTTAACCAGCAACATATTCATCATAAGAACTCATTAAAGTAAATGAAATCATAAACACTGCATATAGTCACATAAAACACAGATATATCATGGTTCACCCCCCT
>CBVK0101273810.1:0-12867 GCA_900067695.1 Picea abies | reverse complement strand
TGGGATATGGACAGAGATGGGGGTTGATTAATCCACAAGAGAGGGGGAATTCCTAGAAAATTTCCAAGAGGGGTCCAAGGGGAAATGATTTATGGGTATTAATCCAAACCCACTTTTCTGAATTTTATTATCATTTGGGGAAAAACTTATATTTTTCGATTGAGTGTATGAGAGCCCAATCACTGAATACTTGTCATAGGGTGGGTGTGAGAGCCACATCCCATAGTTATTGGAGAGCATGGGGCTGAGGTACAATCAACATTGGGTAGAGTGAGTAGTCAACTATCTTGGGAAAAGAGAAGAAATTTGTATGGGTAGTAACAGACAGTTTTACACATTCATTTTTTACAAGAACAACAAGAGAAAATAGGGGAGAAGAGCATGGGAGCTGGAGCAACAAGGCTGAGCGAATTCTGGAGCACACTGGAGTGTTTTTGGAGCATTTTGGAGCTGGAAATTGAAGAGTCAGGTTGTTAGGCCTGAAGAGTGAACTCCTGGGTGAGTTGCACTGTATCAAAAAGTGTTTGTTGTTGGTGGTGGTGGTGGTTTTCCTGGCAGTGAGTTCCCTTGAGCTCCCGGCAGAGAGATTCATAGCTACCTGAGCCAAAGAGACCCTGATAAATGAATGAGATGCCCAATGGACTAAGATCAGTGAAGGTGTACATTCCTTGGGTTGGGCAAGTCAAGAGGAAGAGAGTTGGAGGAATTTTGGGATAGTTGTAGGAGGAAACCAGTGGGTTGTGTGATATGGAGCTTTGAGGGACTATGAGAGGAACCCTTCTTTTGTAGATTCCTAGCCCTAGCTCGAGGGTGACTTGTTGTTGAGAAATGGAACAACAAGTCTATGGTTGGGTGGAACGTCATTCCCAAGAACTTGGTTGCACAAAGATTTTGTAAAAGATAAGTGTTTATCTATTTGTTGAGTTATTCCATGAATTAAGTTGTTGTGCTTAACTTTGTATATGTGAATAATTAATTGTTGGTGTGAATCAGTTATTAGATACATTCATGTGTATCATAAATTAGTTGAATATATATTTAAATCATAGTTTCTAAGCTACATGATTTGATTAGAAAAAGAAATTTTCATTTTTATATGTATTTTGGCGTAGTAATGTTCCTTGGTTAAGCTGGGGAACACTACAATTAAGTATATAATGGAAGAATGGTCTGTATGGATAAAAACTACGTATCCAGTAATATAATGTCATAATTTATTTACAGCATGACCGACTGCCAACATTTCCTTTTCATTCAATGTATAATTGACCTCAATTGGAGTTAAGTTTTTACTCATAAAGTAGATAGCATAGGTTATAAGGTTTCCCTTTCGACCTAGTATTTCTCCCACTATTGTATAAGATGCATATTTATAGATGTGAAATGGTAAGCTCCAGTATGGACCCTTCAATATTGGTGTTGATAAAAAAAAAATTAAAGAGTTTGGAAAGCAGATTGGCAGTTAGTATACCAACAAAATTCAGCATCGTTCACAAATAATTTAAACAAAGGTAAGGTTATTTTACTAAATTTTTCAATAAATCGACGATAATAGCTTGCATAACCTAGAAAAATTCTAACATCTCTTTCATTTTATGGAATTGGAAATTTGAGAATGATCTCTATCTTAGTTGGATCTTATTTTAGTCCTGCAGGATCCACATGATGACCAAGCACAATTCCTTCAATTTGCATCATAAAACATTTTGCATCACTAAGTGCTAGATTTGTTTCGAGACATCTTATTAGAAAATTTTCCAAATTATTTAAAGCATCTTCAAAATCATTTCCATACAGTGAAAAGAATTCCATATAAACTTCTACACATTCATGTATCAAATCAGAAAAAATGGCCAAGACTGCCCTCTGAAATGTGGTTGGTGCATTACATATCCCAAAGGGTAGGACTTTATATGCATATGTCCCCTAGGGACATGTGAATGTTGTCTTATCTAGGTCTTCCAAGGCTATTTTAATCTTATTGTAGCCATTGAATCCATCGAGGAAACAAAAGTACTTATTTCTTGCTAATGTGTACAAGACTTTGTCAATGAAGGGTAGAGGAAAATAATCTTTCAAAATTGCTTTGTTCAATTCTCGATAGATAAAGTCTACTTTTACCAAATTTTTAGCATAGGATTCATTATTCTTTGTGGTTGTCTGATAGGTTTGACATTCTCTTCTATGTAGATGTGATGGGTGCAAGTATATGGGTAGATACCTTGCATATATGTGTAATCCCAAGTGAATGCTTTAGATTATTTCTGCAATAATTGAATTAACCTTTCCTCATGATAATTTTCCAAATTAGAGTTGATGTTTAAACATTTTCCAGGGGAAATTCCAATGACTTTATTGTGTGAATTTAATATTGTGTTTACAGGAAATATAGTTTCAAATAAATATCGTAAAGAATCCACTATACAATTTTCCTCAAAACTTTGCTCCAAAAGATCATTAGTGGAAATTTGTTGAGAATATTCAAATTGCTCCTTAAAATATGGATTGTAAATGAAGTGATTAAGTATATTTTCATCATTCACTTCTCTGAAATTTGTAGCTTGAGAAATACTACAAAAAGAATAAATAGTTTCTTCCTCGAAGTCTATTTCTTCAATCCATAACATTTGTTCCAATTCAGTAATAGATCTAGCAAGTGGATAAAGTGTCACTTGCTTGATTTCTCTCCCTCTTGAAATAATCATATTTCATGATCTACAACTAATAAGAGCAGCAATTGTTGCCAACCAAGGTATTCCATGTATAAGAGGGTATCCATATAAATTAGATTTTGGTTGAAAAACTACAATGTCTACAGGATACTCCCATGAATCCAAAGATTAAATAGAACCATATACTACACCCTCTGGTTTTACCCGAGATCTATCTGCCATTTCCAATATTGTAATTGTAGGTCGAAGATTACAAATATTCATATTTTGCATTGTTTACATGGTCATCACATTAATATCTATACCTAATTCAATTAAAGTATTTGGAAAACAAGGTGTTTTGGTTAATGGTGGTTGATCCTTTTGAGTTTCGACTGACCTATGTGCAATTGTAGTGTTAGTTTTATTAAGAGTTTATTTTTCTTTTTCTTTTTCTTCTATGACTATGGGGGGTTTATGAAGTGTTTTATTATACCTTAAATGGATATCATGGACATAAACAGTTGCATAAGTAGTTAGTGTTCCTTCTTCAACATTATAAGCAGGTCTTTCCACTTTATTATTAGGATTAGCTACTAGATATGATGGAAATTGAGTTGGTCTGGGTGGTAGTTGATTAGAAGGAAGTTGTAGCTACCAAGGTTGCATGGTTTGTGGTGGAGGAGATATGGAATATGTCTATTGGTTTAGTTGTGAACATTGAGTGGGTGGAATATATTGTTGTTGCAGGTATGGTTATTGTTGAAAAGGATAAGATTGTTGTTGGAATGGAAAAGATTGACGTTGATAAGGTTGTTGAAAATAAGATTGTTGATATGATTGATATGATGTTTGAGGATTATGGGGAGGTTGGTTTCCATAAGTGGGTCCTTGTCAACCTTGTTGAAAATTTTGGTTTTGAGCCTACTGAGGAGGCCAGACCTTCTAAGGAAAAGGGGCATTCAATGTGTTTTGTATAGAATTTAGATTAGAATATGAAGGAAATTGTCGAGCAGGATCTTGAGGCATACCTGGTGTGTGTGGCTACCATGGTCCTCTTGGTGCAACCTAATAAAGAGATTTTGTTATTGTGCTTTTACCTTTGAAAATTGATTTGAACCTTGGCAATGATGGGAAATTTTTCGTTGAATGGTTTTATGCACAAATGCAACAAACTTGAATACTATCTAATGGGCATTATCTAGGTGGATTATTTTTCTTGCATTGATGGAAAAAAATAGCTAAAGATTCATTTTTCTCTTCTTGTTTCTTTTTAGCCTTCAATGTATCAATCTGAGAACCTAATGTACTCAAAAGATCAATTTTAAAATTTTCCAACAAATTGGCTTGTTCCACCCTAATTATACTCCCTATGGTTGATTTGGTGACTTTGGAAAGAACATATCTTGATCCTTTTCTAGCCTTAGCTCTGCCCCTAGAGTATTTCCTTCATGTTTCAACAATTTTGTTCAAATGGTAAAGTTGAAATGTCACCAGATCCTATGAGATTAAGAATATCAATATATTTTTCATCAATTCCTTTTAAAAATATTGTATGAATAATATCAAAATTTAAAGAACTATGTTTCATTTTTCGCAAATTATACAAAAATATCTCCAAGCAGTCCTATATATCTTCCTTAGAATCCCTTGGTCTGCAATAAGCTTGATACTTTTTAAGGAAAATTTTCCTCATAGTATCCCAATTCCCAATATTGTTTTCTCCTAGCCCCATAAACCATTTTAAAGTAGTGTTCTTCAGAGTGGTGAGAAACAAATGAAGTTTGTGAGCATCATATGTATACCCATAGGTACGACATAAAATATCAAATTCAAACAAAAATGCATCAGGATATCCAAAGGCCATACCATGAAAGTTAGGAAGAATAGAAGGAGGAATGTTTTTCATATTTAGTTCATTTCCAAATTTTGTAGGTACATATAAGATAGGTAAACCAAAAGTGACTTCTTCTTCCTCATCTTCGGCATCATTCGGTCCTCTTTCTCATTCTCCTCTTCCTTCTAGTCTTCTTTCTCTTTCTCTACCTATTGGACCTCTTTCACCTTCTCCTTCTCCTCATGCACCTGGTATTCTTGGTATTCTCTCTCTTTCTTCCCTGCCTCCTGGTATTCTTCCTCCTCCAATATGAGATTCTTTATCGACCATCTTATTGTCCAAAAGATCCAAAAAAAATTACTCCAACCTTCTAGTGTTTCCTCTGAATCTTAAAATTGTTCAACGATCTCTTTTGTTTGTGTCTACTTTGAGATTTTTGCAACAATCCTTTTCCCTGTATCCTTCTTAGTACTTGCAAGCAAGTTAGTAATGGGGGATTTTGTGGATGTTTCGATATATGGTTTGATATATGACTTAGTAGATGGTTGTGAATATGATGAGGTAGATGGTCTAGTAGATGACTTACTAGGTGGTTGTGAAGATGATGAAGTAGGTGGTTTAGTAGATGGCTTAGTAGGTGGTTGTGATGATTTAGTAAGTGGTTTTATGGGGGTTTTAATTTTTTTGAAACAATTTATTTTTTTGTTTTAGCAAACCTACCCTTACTATCTCTACATCAAATTGATCTATTCATGAAAATCACACATGAGTAGTTCTTGTGAAGACTCACAGAAGTTGGTGTGTAGGTTTGTACCTCATGTCTTACCTTCTTCAGTCCTTCCAGTCCTAAATGTATGAACAACAAAAAGATTTTTTTACAAAATATTTCAAAACTAATTCCTTTAGTGCCTCCCTGGAAATGACGCCAAATTTTTTTTATATTAATTCATTTGCATAAACAAGACACTTATAATGTCAATCAATGGTCAGTGGACTTGTGAGGCACAATCACTGTATGTGAGGGAACTAACTTCAAAACGCATATTAAGAAGGAAAACTAATCTTGAAAACAATCATCAACTAATCTAGAAAGTGCAATCTAACCTAATCTTTAAAACTTCAAATCAAATCTAATTCTTTCAAACTTAGGCTATCATTGTTCTACTCGTCAAAAACTAGGCTGCAAAGTGAAATATGCCACTAGTTGTGGACTCTTTGCAACAGTACTCTATCAACTAGTGAGGTTAAAGGTTTTGAAAGAAGGTTCTAACACATATGAAAAATGAAAAGACCTGAATTAAATATAATTCCTTCAAAAATAAATGTTATATCTACTTAAACTATTGCAATGTAAAGAAAAATTATAATTAATCGATACAACAAGACAGTAACTAATCTTCTCAACCTAGACTACAAAAGCTTACCCAGGCAAAATATCAGGTTGTTAGGTGAAATATGTCTTGAGAAAGGCCCACACAATGGTGCTCTTTTCATTGATGAAGGTTATTGGTTAAAGAAGAAATTCTAATCACACAAGTACACAACTCACTTATATATGCTTAGTTGATCAAGTATCCATTAGTGTCTCACATGTAGAAGGCTTAGGTTGTAGTGTCTTTAGCCTACTCTCTTGGGTGGATTAAATATATGCTTAGTTGATCAAGTATCCATTAGTGTCTCACATGTAGAAGGCTTAGGTTGTAGTGTCTTTAGACTACTCCCTTGGGTGGCTTAAAGACTTGCAACAGTACTCTATTGACTCCTCAATCCTTATTCCCATAAACAAAATCAGTTCTAAGTGTTTGAAAATAAATAAAACCTTGATGAAAATGGGACTAATGCTACAGCAAATAAATTATTATAACCAGGAATTAAAATAGTGAACAGTAAACAGTGAATTAAAGCTTATGAACGGTGAACCATTAGCACAAGATAAACACAATGATTAGCATATAAACAAAGAGTTATTAATGGGTATAAATACTATATATATATATATATATATATATATATATATATATATATATATATATATATATATATATATAAGGAAATCATAGAGTATATACCAGCAATAAAACTACAACAAATGGTCCTTCAAATTTTTAAGAACAAACCATAGAAGCACAAAAAAAATATGAGAGGGAAGTATGCGGCTAAGCGAAACCCTAGTTGTAGAAACGCGCGACACTTGGGTTCCTTGCCTGCACCGGAGGTTGGACTGGGGTGTGGTGGTCGATAGACCTTCTATTCCCTCCCTCCTTTGTTGCAGATTCTTGTGGTAGTCGTGGTCAGCTTGGTGTGGGCTTCCTGTTGGTGATGGCGTTCCAAGATCATGTGGTTCTATGGGGTCTTCGCATATCTATATTCCAGTCAGATATGCGGCCTCTACATAGTCTTTCTCCCTCGGAACAATTCCTATCTATGAATCTTGATCCAGTTCTATTTTGTTTTCTATGGCAAGTTCGTCCAGATCTCTTAGCTTCTCTACTGCAGATTTCTACCAGTTCATCTTGGGTGCCTGGAGTCGGCGTGGTTTGGAGGTTTTGGGATGAGCTTGGTGTCTTCTACCGGTCAGATATTCTCTTTCTGATCGACTGTATTTCCTCCTTCTGCATGGTTCGTCGACTCTCTCCTTGGTGGGTGGCCTCTTTCTTGGGTCATGTTCTCTCCTAGTGGAAACTCCATTCTCTAGTGGCTCTAGTTCGTTCAGGGTTTGATGTATGCTCAGATCAGAGTCCTTTTGTGCTGGGTGCCCATGGATTTCTCTTTATTTTTTGGTATGAGGATCTAGCCAGAGCTTTGAGGTCCAGTCTTGGGCGTGTAATTTTTTTTCCTTGATAAACACTTTGAGGTCCTTCATGTGGGTGTGCAACTCCTTGGTTTCTATCTGTCGGGCTTCTCTTTGGAAGGGTCTTTGTTGGTGTCATTGTCATCTGGTTCATTTTGGGGGATCCATAACTCTCTGACTTGGTCCATCTGATCTCCGGGGTTTTTCTATGGTGTTCTCTCTTTGGGGTTTCTTGAGGACTCTTGGACTTGTTCTACCTCTCTTTGGATTTATTTCCCAACTCTTAATTTTGATCTTCTTATGTGGTTTTTCAACCATTTTTCTTGGTCATTTTTGGATTCTTTCTACTGCACACAGTTTCACCCAAGTTTTGGAATGTGCTTAAAGCACCTACAAAATGTAATTTGGTTCTCTACGGATGANNNCTACAAAATGTAATTTGGTTCTCTACGGATGAATAGAATTACGCTTTTTTATGAGGAAAAAAAAAAACCTACAACAAATGTACACAAAAAACAATGATGCACAGGATGAAAAATGGGGGCCCTCCAAGCCTCAAACTATACATTCAAGGAATATTGGTTGAAATAACTCAGTATGGCTTCATGTATTAATGAAATAAGCTGGTACAAAACTTCAGTGAGTCTCTTAGAAACCAAAAGCTTCAAAAAAAATCAAAACTAGAAATATGATTCCCCAAAGTCTTCATATGTTTATGTATATATTCATCATGAAATGAAACTAAAATAATACCAGCACTCTTCCCAACTATCTAAATCTGATATTAGCTATCTATTCAAACCGAATTCATCCTTTGGAGTACCAAAATCATGCAAAATCACGCGTGGTTGAGATCTAGCTGATTTTTCTACTAAAACGGGGTATTTTCCAACAAAGTGGGCACATTGACCAGCATGTTTCTTACTTGATTTTATGTACCCATGAGGACAAGTTCCATGCCATGAATACAAGAACAAAACCCATATCTTTATTTCTCCCAACTCGACTTGGACATATCTCGATAAACAAGAAATTACAAGAACTGATTTTTTCTGGTAAAAACTAATAAAAATCTAAATTTAACTATTTTAAAATGTTGATTTAAGTCGATTAAAAAAATCTAAATTTAACTATTTTAAAATGTTGATTTAAGTCGATTAAAAATAAAATAAAGATTTACCTAAATGTGCCTTGGATGGTCTTTATTAAGCTAGGATAGATGGTAAATATGGAAAAAAGGAAGATATAAGGTCAAAAAGGTGCTAAGTTTATAGGCTTTTATCTGGCAAAACAAAGCACTGATAGACACCTCGAAAAAACCCTCCTCAACTTTATGTGGGCTAAACCTGATCAACAACCAGGGTTCCACTGAGATAGTTAGGAGCTTTGAGGTACCCCTTGAGAATTGTGGGGTCTAGGTATCATCAAAACTAGGGTTCAAATCCAATCATTGTGGACCAAGTGGGTAATTTGGGCCATGGAGGGTAAAGAGGCTTGGAAATTTTTGCTTTGGCACTGCATTTGGCAAAGGTTGTCTTTGGGAAAAAATAGTGAGGTAAGGTATTTCTCTTCAAACTGTTTGGATAACCCCCTCAATTGTTACGTTTTTAGGTACTTTTGTTATGCAGGGTATTTGGAAGGCCCGTGAAACACTCCAACCCTTCATGGCTTGGAAGGAGTTGCCCCTTAGGACTAGCCTATCTTTTAATGATATCTCTCTCTCTCTCATTGTCATCGTCAATTTTATTTGAAGGCAAGCCACTGATTGAATTCTCTTGGTTTTTGGACTTGAAAATTTAAAGCTTAATGGATTTGATTGGGCATTGTATTACTGAATCCGGGAAGAGATGGCTCAAAAAGTGGTTATTGTAAAGGAAGTAAGCCCTTAAAACAACCTTATTATTTCCCTAAAGATGGTTGATTTTCTTAATAGGCCTTGCAATCTTGAATGTTTGTGACATTATTTTCATTAGTTACTTATTATTACCTAAGTTACTATAACGATTATGGAGAGCGATATATAAGTTATTTGTGATATGTTAGTTAGAAAATAGGAAACATAGTAAGAGCTAGAAGGTAAGGATAACCTTATTCACTTATTTGATGATTTGTTTAGAAATTAGATTTCATGGGCCAATCTCAAAGGAAATTGTTGTTGGATAATGTTGATAAGGTTATTGTGGACCACATCTAGGTGCTTGTCCTTGATGCTTTGGTGTTAAAAATTCACCTCCCAACACCTTGCACATGGCAGTGAGACTTGAAATGGAGCGCAACCATCGAATTCTCGAGATATAAGTTGGCCATGGGATACAAGTGGCTCTATCACAAGTTGTTGATCAAATGCCAACAAAATAAAGTATGGTAGATGAATCGAAACAAAAGACATCACTACTTCATCAAAATGTAAGTTGAAAACCTATTTTTGAACCCAAAAAACATTTTTTTCTTGGATATTAGCAGTGGGGGATCTCCTTCTTTGACATAGCCAAGTGTACAAAACCCACAATGTCCATTGTGTTGGAAAACCAAAAACCAAAAAATCTTTTTCTATTTTTTCCACTTGCTAGGGATGTCTAGGCATGGACAAAATCTTTGTGTTGATAATATTTTCCTACTTTTCATCCCTAGTAAGGTTGGAGATGGACCATCTCTAACAACTTCTTGAGTATTGGCATGGGGTCCCACATGAGGTGAGCATTTGATTTACCTCTCCCACAAGGGCCTCCTTCTCACCTTGGATCCTCTAGGTAAAAGCATAGCAACTCCAACATAGGATCAGTTGATCAATTTAACAATGATGAGAGTGCATGCATAGTCTGATTCTTCAACCCCCTATGCAGTAGCAAATAATTCCCCACATTAGCACTTGTTATCTTAGAGAGACCCGCGAATGATGATGACCAACCTCCTCGTGTGGTTGGTTGGGTTGAAGACTACCTGTATGTTTCATATGTGTGCCCTTTGTATTTATTTTTTCTATGACTATGATTGAGACTTCATAATGAAGGGTGTTTTGGCATAATCCAACTCTAATCTTTATGTTTTGGACTTTCTAGTGGAGGTTTATTTTGGTAGGCCATCCTCTATTTGTATCCAAGCATGTACATATTTTAAATTAATAGAGTTTAAAGGAAACTTTGATTTAAAAAATAAAATTTAAGGTCAAGTGTGTTTATTAGAGTACACAACACATGGCAAGCATTTTCCTTGAAATTCATAATAGAGTTATGTGCATCATATTATGTGTGCATGATAATTCTACCTTTGTATTAGTCCAACATGATTTTTGAACAAGACAAAGATCCTTCCCCCATTTTCAACAAAACAATGGTAGGCTCTTTGCCCTTCCATCTAGTGTATGGATAGGACACATTGTTCCCATATAATGTTTTGTGCCATCTTGGAAAATTGTGATTGTTTCAAGTTGAGGGTACACTAACTTATTGGAAGAGAGATTGTGGAATTGATCAAAGTTAAATGAATTCAGACTTATCACAGATTGACAATAAAATATTCATAATAGAATAACAAAGTTATGCCATGATAAGGCAATAAAGTACATGTGATTTATGGATGAAGATCATGTTTTGTTATTTTATTTTAAGCTTAAAAAGAAACTAGGAAAATCATAATTATGTTGGATTATGAACTAACATCGCACATTGATTTCACCACAATCGATTCATTGAATTGCAAGGCTTGCTTAATGAGAAACGCATAAGGTTAAGTGGGTTTAGCTTGAGTGGTTGCGAGGAAAAATTGTTATCCTTATCACTTGAATTTCAATCCCACGTTGTGACATGATTCTCTTCATGATACATTTGTTGAATATCATGATCATCATGAGATTGTTGACAAAGCCTCAAGCTTTTACATAATTCGTTCCACATTGGGTACCAACCTCGAAATGAGGGGAAGTGCCCAATGGGTTTCCTTGGAATATATATTTTGAGTAACAAAAAAAAAACACTAAAGTAGAAGAAACAATGAATCTACAGGTTAACCATTTAAATTGTAAGGACTATATAATTTCCATTCCATCATTTACATACTATAAATAAACATCATATAGTTTCAAATGGTAATATCATTCATGTTTAAAAATGTTTTCCTTGAGTCTCTTCCCTTATCATGTGATTTTTTCATTTGGTCTCCTTTACTTCTTTCCATCGTGTATCCTCAATGGTGAGGTGATTTGGCTACTCTATAACTTTGTGTTGGGATCGTATTGAATGTTTTAGAATCTCATGAGAGTGAGTTTGAATAAGAATTTTTCATTATTTATGAAATATGTAGGGCTTGAAGAAGTTATAACTTACTCCCAAGGGCGTCAACACAAATACTTTTTAGGGGATCTTAGGTGCAATTATTCAATTTAACATTATAAAGAGAACATGTATAGTTTTCAACATGTTGTCAATATTAACAGATAAAGATTGAAATATTTTATTATGTCAATATTAACAGATAAAGATTGAAATATTTTATTAGTGACCACTAAAATTAATTGTTTTGTTGAATGTGTTAAGCCTATTTAATGATAGAGGGAAAACAACTACAGGATGTCAAATGCCTTCCCTCGCACACATAACAGATCTACACCCGCCAAGATTTGACCCGACATCATTTGCATAATAGTGCCCCATCCCAACCATTAAACCACAACATGATGAATGAGTATGAATATATGCCCCTCCATAATGTTGGGCTCTTGGTATTTAGATTTTATTTTGCGTGGGGAATATAAATAGATGACACCCTATATCAAAACATCTTATATTGATCATCTAAAATAGATCATTATGTAATCTATTATCTATTTTAGTACTTTCTAGGTGAAAAAAATGAAGTTAATGGCTTGTAAGGCCCATTTTAGGGGTAGTTCCTACTTTGGTGATTTGGGGTTTATAACTTTTTAAAGCCCATTGGAGGCCTTAAATGGTCATTTTTGGGGTCAACACTTTGTGAACAAAGTTCTTGGCCTCTAAATGTTACTCTACACATCAAGAGATTTCTAATGGCACAAAGATAATGTCAACTGGAGTTTGTATGAGGAAGTTATGCCTCTTACAAGTTGACCTATCATGTTGACTACCACGATACCCAGTGGATTCCATGTCAACTCGCATTACTCACACATGTAGTGCTTGTCACAAGTGAAATTTCAAGAGGATTCTAGAGGGTCTAAAATGTAAGCATTAATTGGGGGTTGACACATGAAAAAAAACTAAACCTAACCCTAGATGGTTATCTAGAATGTAGTGCTTGTCACAAGTGAAATTTCAAGAGGATTCTAGAGGGTCTAAAATGTAAGCATTAATTGGGGGTTGACACATGAAAAAAAACTAAACCTAACCCTAGATGGTTATCTAGAATGTTAAATATTGGGTCACTAAGATAGGAAGGGTGTTCCATTTGTTGGACACATCGACCACACTGAGGTGGGGGTGAATCATTGTGAGGCTCTTTTTACACTTCTTTTAAAACTTTAGTTATCAATCACCATTTACTCATTAGTTCCATTCAAACTTAGTAGCTTGCATGTAAACATATCTCAACAACACACATCAACAATAAAGAACTTT